>JAVQJL010083791.1:0-16826 GCA_036024295.1 Nannoperca obscura
GGGGCCCCCACACCATGGCCCCCCCCCCCCCCCCCCTGCAGGCTGGTGCTGTGGAGCGGGCTGGACGCCGGCTCCGTGGTGCTGTTCGACTCGGGTCGGGGCAGCCAGATACCTTTTGAGGGAGTGATCAGCGAGGGTCCGGCTGTAAGGATCCAGTTCATCACGGATCAGCCCAACCACAACACGGGCTTCAACATCCGCTATGAAGGTGCTGCTGCGTTACTGTATCGTATTTATTATATGTATTATATTAGGATCATTTTATTATATTTATTATATTATATTTATATTAATTGTATTATATAATATATTATATACATATTATAATTAGGTTATAGTTATAATATATTATATGATATCATATATATGATATTATGTTTACTATATTTATATTTATGTTATATTTATTATATTATATTTATGTTTATATTATCTTCATTATATTATAATTATTATATTATATATATATATATTTTTATATTATATTTGTTATATAGTTACAGCTTAATCATGAGACTGCACGGCTCTTTGCTTCTGCTCACTGCTAAGTTTATATTTTGGCTACACGGCAACATAATCTTCATCAGGGAGGAGAAGCAGCATCCTCCTCTTCTTCTGCACGATGCGTTCAGGCTCTGACGTGTTAATCTGTCCGCCTCATTTCCTCCTCCAGCCTTCGAGCGAGGCCACTGCTACGAGCCGTACCTGCAGAACGGGAACTTCACCACGTCCGACCCGCTGTACGGGGTCGGAGCTGTGATCCAGTTCACCTGTGACCCGGGTCACTCTCTGGAACAAGGCCCCCCCGTCATCGAGTGCATCAGCGCCAGGGATCCTTACTGGAACGACACCGAGCCGCTGTGCAAAGGTAGAAACACAGCGCTCTGTTCACTTCTTACCCGATATATGAGCTTCTGTTGTTGTTTCTTGTCTAGTTATTTGCTGTTTGTTTGCTTTTATATTTACTTGTGTTCTGTTTCAGTACTTAGTCCCTCTCTCTCTCAATTATTCAATTCAATTCAATTTGCTTTATTGGCATGAATGTAACAATGACAATATCACCAAAACATCAGGGTTACATGATATTAAAACAACAGCAACAACAACAATAATACTACTAATAAATAATCAAATAAATAACGTAAAATTGAAGGGACAATTAATAAAATTGAATTTCTCTCTCAATTGAACTCTGCAGCTCAGTGTGGGGGCGACCTGACCGGACCAGGAGGCGTGATTCTGTCTCCGAACTGGCCCGAGTGGTACGGAGAGGGGGAGGACTGCAGCTGGACGATACACGTCGGGGAGGACAAGCGAGTGCTGCTGGACGTTCAGCTGTGAGACACACACACACACACACACACGACAACATTAAAACTTTATTAACTACTACTCTTAAAGCTCCGGTCCGACGCTGGATGGATGTAATCATTAAAAATGTATGAGAGTGTGGAGGCTCACTGATCTCTCTCTCTCTTCCTGCTCGTACTGAACCATTACATTCAAAACTTGACAACATCAGAATGGTTTATTGCCAAGTATGTATTCACATACAGGAATTTGTTGTGGTGCGTGGGTGCCAACAATAGCAATATATACATATACAGAAAAATAAAATAAAAAAGATTTAAATAAAAGCAAAATATACAATATACAATAAGCATGAATAATAATAAGCATGCGGATCCGACTGTTCCGTACTTTCACTGGCTCAGTTGTTTGTCTGTCACTGAGGAACTCCCACGTGACTTAAGAACGCAGCCAACAAGTTCCTACTCAAACGTCTTTCGACGCTTCGAGTTATTCTGATGTTGTACGATGTTGTTTGTAGATCAACGAGACGTTCGTGGTTGTTTATCACTTCACCCAGAGAGAACAAACCCTCAAAATGTGTCTGCTGATCTTAGAAACAGTTAAAGAAGATTTATTACATTTTCACATACAAGGAATTCGTTTTAGTTCAAACAAGAGCTCAAATACACACAGATATTTAAATAAAACCACTAAAACTGGCTTTGCTGCGTTCAAAGGCAGATTTTGTGACATGCTAAGTAACTATTTTCTGTGCAGCTGTGATTATCAATGGCAACATCCATGAAAAGTGATCAGGGTTTGTACAAAGTCTTGAAAGTTTGGAAACTGCTTCCTCTTAACCTTCATGTTTTTAAGGTTACAAGGTGCTTTAATTAGAATCTACTCCTTAAAAAAATGATCGATTTTCCAACATGACCTGGTCAGAAAGCGTTTGTCCCCTGTACACAGTAATTAGAATAATCTTTTCTCAAATGAGTCTTTGAATCATCAGAATTTGATCCATTTTGTCAATAACATGTGGAAAGTGTAGAAGAAGCCAACAGGAAGTCAGCCGGCGGACATCTTGGATGTGCTCGGCTGGAGAAAGACTCTACTGAGCATGCTCAGTGGGCAACCTTAGCTTGTTTGTTTTAATTAGTGAGCTTTAGATGGAGCCAGGCTAGCTGTTTACCCCTCCTTCCAGTCATTATGCTAAGCTAAGCTAAGCTAACCGGCTGCTAGTTGTAGCCTCATATTTACCGTACAGACATGAGAGAGTATTTCCCAAAATCTCAAACTGTTCCTTTAGATTTAACTCTTAGATATTCATGTTAATAGTGCTGTAAAAAGTAAACTTAACTCTGCAACAGTCCAAAATAATAAATTATATAAAGTTAGGAAATGAAGATAAATCAAGATAAAGAATAAAATAACCCTTTCAGTATCACCAGCCTCATCCTTTAAAATGTGTTCTCACACTAAATAATTTCTTATATGGAATTAAACGGGTTTGACGAGTTTAACTTCACTCCCTGCAAGAACTAATCCAATTACAGACTCCTCAGTCCTTTGGTGGATTTATGCAATAACACATTGACAGATATTTAAGTTTCTTAAACCTCATAAAAGGTGTAAAAGAAGCTGTGATGAAACACTTTGCCTGCGCTTGAACGCAGCATTTAGCCTTTGAGGTTCGTCTCGTCGTCATGGTAACTCGTGCCGATCTGATGCTCCTCAGACTGAACATCAGCGACAGCGACATGCTGACCATCACTGACGGAGACGAGGTCACCACTCGTATCCTGGGCCGCTACGTCGGAGGCAGCGGCCCCTTCAAGCTGTCCTCCACCACCCCCGACCTGACCGTCACCTTCCACTCCGACCCGGCGGGGCTCGTCTTCGGCAAGGGCGAGGGCTTCATCATCAACTACATGGGTGAGATGTTCAGAGCTCAACAAACTGCACAGACGAGGCGTCTCCGCACGTTAATGGGTGGAAATATGAAGATGTCAGAAGTAAAGCAGAGGGTTTTTCAAAGTGGGAGGTGGTTTCAGGGGAGGCTGACATTAGTTATCTGAAGGAGATCACATACAACAGTTTAATTTATATATTTATATATAGAGAGAGTTATCTAAAGGCACTTTACTTACAAAGACCCAACAGTTCCACCACGAGCAGCAGGAGCAACCACAGATCCAGACTCTGCAGCTCCAGAGGCAGAAACACCTGCAGAAATCATCCGAGGGGGAGAGAAAGCAGGAAACTACAGGAAGAAGCTGACTTGGTAACAAGCATTAATGAGTGTGTACAGATGGAGAGGAGAGAGAGGAACTCAGTGCATCCTACGAGTCTCCCGGCAGCCTAGGCCTATAGCAGCATAACTAAGGGGTACCTCAGGGGTCACCTGAGTCAGCCCTACTATAAGCTTTATCAAAGAGGAAAGTCTTAAGCCTACTCTTGAATGTGAGGAGGGTGTCTGCCTCCCGTAAAGAAACTGGAAGCTGGTTCCACATAAGAGGAGCTTGATAGCTGAAAGCTCTGGCTCCCATTCTACTTTTAGAGACTCTAGGAACCACAAGGAACCTGCATTCTGAGAAATTCTGAGAATTTAGTAAAACTCAACATATCTTCTAAGGTTTTGGTATGCCAAGAGTTTGAGGTTCTCCCCCCTCTCTTCCCTGCAGGTGGAAAGTTCCTTGGAGCAGGAGAAGAAGGTGAGATTAGAACTGGAACGAACCAAACGGAAGCTTGAGGGGGATCTGAAGCTGTCCATGGACTCAGTGAGGGACCTGGAGAACCAGAAGGAAGAGCTGGAAGAGAGACTGAAAAAGTAAGAAAACTACATCTAGAATTGGTAGTTTTGAACTTTTCTTTTAACAAATGGTCACATTTCTGTCTTTCTGTGTCTCTCTCTCCACACCTCCCTAAAGAAAAGACTTTGAGCTGGGTCAGCTTCAGTCTAAAATGGAGGATGAACAAAGTGTGGTTGCTCAGCTTCAGAAGAAAATGAAAGAGCTTCAGGTTGGTCAGACTGATCCAGAATAGAACTTGTTTAGTGTCCTGATCTTCCCCTTCACCAACGCTGCTGCTACAGAATTTTGTTGTGGTCGCTCCCGCAGACTCGCATCGAGGAGCTGGAGGAGGCGCTGGAGGCGGAGCGGGCGTGGCGCTCCAAAGCTGAACGTCAGAGGAACGACATCGCCAGAGAGCTGGAGGAGCTCGGAGAGAAACTGGAGGAGGCAGGAGGAGCCTCTGCTGCTCAGATCGCTCTCAACAGGTCATCCTCTAAACATTACATCTGCTCAACATCAGCATGTTCGCATTTAGGTTAAAGCACTGCTGTATTGAACTACAGCCCCACAGAGCTGCTGGCATGACTGTGGACTCTAATGACACACCCAAGTTATGTGTCCTCACAAAGTATGTGGCATTGACTACTTGCAGTGCTAGTTGGTGAACTACCATAGCTGGTGAGCTAACTGCTCTCCAAGCTAATTGGCTAGCTAACTGTCAGTAAGAGGTCTGATTCTGTTGTTGGAAAAGTTGTTCTACCAAACTCGAGAATAGTTAGTTAGTAAGATGCTGAAAATTTAGAATCAAAGTCAGTGACAAGTCCAACATTTGCACTACACTTACCCTCTCACTACAAAGTGTAACTAACTTCATGTCAAACAGGAAGAGGGAGGCAGACTTCCTGAAGATCCGGCGGGAGCTGGAGGAGGCGGGGCTGCACCACGAGGTGACGGCCGCCACTCTGAGGAAGAAGCACTCGGACATGGTGGCAGAGCTCAGCGAGCAGATCGACGGCCTGCAGAGAACCAAACAGAAACTGGAGAAGGAGAAGGCCGAGTTCAGGCTGGAGGCCGACGACCTGGCTGCTAACGTGGAGCAGCTGTCCAGGGCCAAGGTGAGAACTACTCCACCTTCAATATCTATATAGGAGGAAGGAGAACATACAGCAGTACAGTACAGTTCTACATAGAGAAGTAAATAATAGATGTGGTATTGATGTTAATATTAATAAAAATAATGCTAATAGCAGTTTAATAACAGCAGAACTAATAATGAGATCAATAACAGCAGCAGGAACACGGGGGCAGCAGGTGCACCCACAGATCCAGACTCTGCAGCTCCGGAGGCAGAAACACCTGCAGAAAGGTACAAAACTACACCAATTGTATCAATGCCTGCCTGCTTGTTACCAGACAGGGAGGGTCAAATGAAAGACACAGACTTGCATCTGTAGGATGCAGCTGATATGGCTGCTAGTTTGATGATTTATGATTTATTGTGTGCGTGTGTGTGTGTGTGTGTGTGTGTGTTTGTGTGCAGGGAGCTGTGGAGAAGATGTGCAGGGTTTATGAGGACCAGCTGAATGAAAGCAGGAGCCGAGCAGAGGAGCTGCAGAGACAACTGACTGAAGTTTCTGCTCAGAAAGCACGAGCGCTCACAGAGACTGGTACAACACACACACACATACACATACATGTAATAATTACATTATAATAACATTGTTTGATATCCAGCACCTATCCCACTGAGGTTTTGTGGATGTGCACATTACTGGGCTAATGCATGAGTAATTTAGAGCATGAGGGTGTAGAATATATCTTAAATGAAATTGTCAGCTTATAAACACAAGATTTAAGTTACATTACATTTCTGACAGAAGACCCATGAAGGACGCTCGACTTACCTACTTGTTCTTTTAGCCGATTACAGCCG
The DNA here is from genome assembly GCA_036024295.1 of Nannoperca obscura. Classification (NCBI taxonomy): domain Eukaryota; kingdom Metazoa; phylum Chordata; class Actinopteri; order Centrarchiformes; family Percichthyidae; genus Nannoperca; species Nannoperca obscura. The sequence continues at coordinate 6,019 of JAVQJL010083791.1, forward strand.
TCGCCTGGAGGAGCGGGATGCTATGATTGGTCAGCTCCAGCGCTCCAAGGCAGGGGTTTGCCAAAACTCTGAGGACCTGAAGAAGCAGCTGGAGGAGGACAGCAAAGTAACATTGAACCCTCATTACTCTGTCAATACTGAACCCCCAGTTGTTCCAACTGTGTTCATGCTAACCAATGTGCGTGTTTCAGGCTCGTGTAGCGCTCGCTCACGCGGTGCAGGCGTCCCGTCATGACTGCAGTCTTCTCACAGAGCAACTGGAGGAGGAGCAGGAGGCCAAGGCTGAACTGCAGAGGGCGCTGTCTAAAGCCAACAGCCAGCTGGTTCAGTGGAGAGCCAAGTATGAGACTGACGCTGTGCTGAGAATAGAAGAGCTGGAAGATGCAAAGTAAGACACTCAGATACTATTCCTTACTACTTCTGCTGCGTTCTTTTGTTCTGGTTTTTACTTTTGTTACATTGGTAAGTTGTTCTGTCAGACAAACTAATAACTTCAATGGGCAGATGATATGAAATTCCTAGAGGACATTCATCTTCCCCAGGGAATAAACCCCATTAGACTTTTAGGACCCCATTACTTTTTTCTAGCACCACGTCAGGACTTTACCAGCTGCAATGGGTCGCATCTTCACGAAAGTTAACTAAAGCGTCCTTTTTGTGCTTCAAGTTGATTCTTTTTAAATTGTGCATCTAAGTACGAGTTCTGGTGCTGTTGTTTGTAGGAAGAAGTTAGTCGTTAAACTGCAGACTGTTGAGGAAGCTGTGGAGACGTCTCAGGCCAAATGTTCCTCTCTGGAGAAAACCAAACAGGGTTTGCAGACAGAGATTGAAGACCTGATGATTGAACTGGAGCGGTCCAACAGTGCTGCTCTGGCTCTGGACAAGAGACAGCGCAACTTTGAAAAGGTCAGTCAGCAACACCAACCATAACCTAACAAAGACTCCTACAACACTCACTACCTGTAGACATGGAGGGTGGCGGTAAGACAACCTCAGAAACAAGTTTGCACGTTAGTTTGTGCTTCTCTTTTGTTTGATGCAGCTGTTGAGTGACTGGAAGCTGAAGTTTGAGGAGAGTCAGACGGATCTGGAAGCGTCGCAGAGAGAGTCCCGCAGTCTGAGCACCGAGCTCTTCAAGCTGAAGAACTGCTATGAAGAAGCTCTGGACCATCTGGAGACAGTTAAACGAGAAAACAGAAACCTGCAAGGTGCTCCTCCCTCACTCTGTCTGCTAACCTTAAAGTAGTCACATGGGTAACTTTAGTTTTTTGTGGACTTGCCAGGTCGCGCTTCAAATCTCAGAACCTGGAGAATCTTCTGATGTGAAGTTTACCTGAGATCCATTTGCCAAACTCAGTGAAACATGTTTGAAAATATAGTAAATGATAGCTTGCTTGCTAGCTAGTTAGCTTGTATTTTGTACACATTATTACATTTGGCCAAGTTCCTGTTTGGTACCTGCAGCTACCTCTTTACCACAACAACCCTCAGCTGTTTTGCTTTACATGTACTCAGCGTAGCAAACAAGTGAGCTAATTAGCCAATTATAAGACTGTTATGGAACTAAATGAATGTTGTGATTGACTGACAATTGGTTGAGCAACTGTGTTTGATTCCAGAGGAGATACTGGACCTGACAGATCAGATCAGTCAGGAAGGGAAGACCATCCATGAGCTGGAGAGAATGAAGAAGCTCCTCGATGTGGAGAAGAGTGATATCAGAGCAGCTCTGGAGGAAGCAGAGGTAACAGACTTACCTGCTGTAGATACCTGTCAACTCTCTACCAACTAAAGCGTTACTAAGCGACTGTACCTACCAACTCTCTGCCAACCAGGGAACTCTGGAGCATGAGGAGAGTAAGACCTTGAGACTTCAAATGGAGCTGCAGCAGATCAGGACTGAGATCGAGCGCAAGATTTCAGAGAAAGATGAAGAGATTGACAACCTCAGGTACCAAATATCTCAAATAACAGACTCAGGGGTGTTTTAGGAACGACATCCCATCAGAAGCCAGTATAATACCAGAAAACAAAGCTTTAAATCTACCATCTAACTAGTGAAAGACCTGGCTGCTGTGTTTGAGTAGTAATACCAGTGCTGTCCACCAGGCGGAGCCACCAGCACTCCCTGGAGACCATGCAGGCCAGTTTGGAGGCGGAGGTTCGTAGTCGCAGTGAGGCAGTTCGTCTGAGGAAGAAGATGGAGTCTGATCTGAACGAGATGGAGGTTCAGCTGGGACACGCTAACAGGCAGGCAGCCGAGAGCCAAAGGATGATCAGACACCTGCAGACACAGGTAGCCTCACCTGTTCGAAGACAATAAACTCCTCAATGGGGTGGGGAAGGATAGATAGAAGACTGAAGGTTCCCGGTATTCTTAGGCCGTCATGGTTGATTTCTCTTGAGTATCTTGGAATTGTCAGGAATAGTACCCGAGGATTGTTGAACTTCAGACAGAGAATGTCAGAGAAGGTTTTCTACAGCTGATTATCAACCTTACGTTTAAATTAATATCATAGATTTCATCCTGAGGCCAGAACGTTGGATCAACTTCTCACAGTTTTTTGAAAAGTCCAGGGAATTTGTTCTCTAGATGTAGAAAAGCTGCTAATTTCTCTTCTTCTGCTATGTGGCGATACTGTCGGAACAGGTCTCATTGTGTGCCGTGTCCTCTCATAGGTTAAACAGCAACAGGTGGAGCTGGAAGATAAAGTCCAGTTGACCAATCAGCTTAGAGAACAGATGGTGCTGTTGGAGCGGCGTTGTACGCTGATGGCGGCCGTGGAGGAGGAGCTGCGTGGGATCCTGGAACAAACCGACCGCGGCCGCAGGACGGCCGAACACGAGCTGGTGGAGGTCACGGAGAGAGTTAACCTGCTCGCTACGCAGGTACAAACACCAGCACAGAGCTAACAGAGCTAACTGAACTAAGAGAGCTAAGAGAACTAACTGAGCTAGTAGAGCTAGCAGAGCTAACAGACCAGACTAGTAATTAAATGGTAGGACTCTTTGTTCTTTATTGATCGACTGATCAATAGATTCAATAAATACTGACTCTAAACTGACTTATCAATAGACCGAACTGAACCGATGGATTGATTCACTGATCGACTGAATCAGCGATTGACTGACAGAGTCAAGTCATGGATTGATTGATGGAATGCCTTATTGACTCACTCATTAATCCACTTGGTGATGTTTATGCACTGACTTACTGAATGATTGATTAACTGATCAATGAACATCCTTGGACTACTATTGATGATCTACTGACTAAGTAAAGAAGTAATTGATGGACTACTATTAATTAACTGATTGATCGATTGATTACCTGACTGACTTCCTGTGTTTTAGAACGCAGGTCTGGTGAACCAGAAGAAGAAGCTGGAGGCCGATCTGTCTCTGCTGACAGGAGAGGTGGACAACGTGATGCAGGAGAGTCGCAGTGCTGAGGAGAAAGCCAAGAAGGCCATCATGGATGTCAGTCCTGACCTCTGACCCCTGAACTCTGACCCCTGACCTCTCACCTCTGTCCAAACCAAAACTAACCCTGAGGTTTTTTTTAATTACTGTTAATTGTATTTTTTAACCTTTTCCATAGTTGTCCTTTCTCCTTCTCACCTGTTCTTGTTTTAAGTGTCCTAAATATTTTTTTTAATTTTCCTAAATATCTATATATGCGTTTCACAAGGCGGCGGTGATGGCGGAGGAGCTGAAGAAGGAGCAGGACAGCAGCAGTATGTTGGAGAGGATGAAGAAGAACGTGGAGTCTACAGCAAAAGGTTCAAAGCAAACACTGTTCAACACGTGACGGTGGTTGATAAACCGTGTAGACGAATGATCCGCAGTGTTGCAGGTAGATGTTAACGGTCAGCGTGTCTCTGACAGAGCTGCAGGTCAAACTGGATGAGACAGAGCAGATGGTGCTGAAGGGAGGAAAGAAACAGCTTCATAAACTGGAGACCAGAGTGAGTGACGTATCCTCCAGAGCGGCATTTGTCACAACTAACCTATTGGTTTCTGTTACTCACTGAGTGTGACTTTTAACTCAACTTGACAAAAGAAGTACAGCGTTCATCTGTATCTAGAAAAGCAAACCAGGATTTATTTTAGCTCACATTTAGTAAAATAATAAAAACATTATTGTGAGAATAATTTGTTTCTAAAATAATCATCAATACATTACAGTTACGACTATTGTCATTGTCCACTTCTGGTCATCTGGTTATAACTGTTGGATACTCCAGACTGACAATTAGAGCTGAAGATAAAGATTTTTTTTAGCTGTCCATCTTGGCTGCTGAGCTAATGTCAATGTTAGCTAACATTATGTTACATTAGCTAACATTAGCAAGCGTACTAGTTTCACAGGCTAACAGAACAAGCTGCTGCTCGGCTCTGAAATTTCCAGAGGTGATGAGTTAAAGATATCTGATGTGATATGCTAAAGTGTATGAGATGCTAACTTTTGTTTGCTATCTAGTACTAGCTGCTATCTAGCTAGAATGTACGGGGCTAGAAAATTACTTGCACAGGTAGCTAACATTAGCTTGTTTATCTACAAATAGCGTCATTACAACTCTGCTACAAGAAGGCAAAAGTCGACTTGTTAAAATTGTACAGAGTGGTGTTTCTTAAATAAGAAGTAGTCCAATTAGGCTGAAAACCATCCAATCTGGCTACGCTAACAACACTTTCATGTTGTAGGTTGACTAACTGCTAATACAGCTGCTAATTTGCATGCTAATAGCATTGATCTTGGGACAACTGAGCGTAGGGAGGATGTAGTGATGGGGCATGTTGCAGTGGCATCAGGCTTCAGTAGTAAGTAAGTGACTTGATAAGCCCACCTGTGTGCAGGTGAGGGAGCTGCAGACGGAGCTGATGGTGGAGCAGAAGAGGAACGAGGAGAATGAGAAGGGAGTGCGTCGTTACGAGAGGAGAGTCAAAGAGCTGACGTACCAGGTCTGATCACCGCCACCTTCTGCCACGCAGATGTTCTGTTGGTTCCACGTTCTGTGTTTTCCATCGGTTCTCTTGGTGTTCCTGCAGACCGAAGAGGACAGGAAGACTCTGCTGAGGATGCAGGAGCTGATCGAGAAGCTTCAGACCAAAGTCAAGAGCTACAAGAGACAAGCTGAGAACGCTGTGAGTCTGTATTACTGTTATATTATTACATTCAAAGTGAAACGACAGGTAATTCATATTTCTTACAATAACAATGCATCACATGATAATTTCCCTCAGCTTATCGGAGCTTTATAGTAACTTTCAGCTCATTGTTTATCTGTACAGCCCGCAACGTTACTGTTCGGGTTCCCTCTCAGCCTCTTGTACAGTTATTTTCAGAGCAGAAGCTGTAAAAAGCCAAATACAGAGCCAGATATTTCCTTCAGGAGGTGGTGGAGACCAAAAACAGAGCTAACGCCTCAGCTAATGTTACACCAGGGCTGAATTGCTGCCCCCTACTTTACAATATCAACTCAAACTGCATCACAGCTGTTGTTCCTCTGCGTGTCCACCAGGAGGAGCAGGTGAGCTGCAGCACAGTGCGTTTCAGGAAAGTCCAACACGAGCTGGACGACGCCGAGGAGAGAGCCGACATCGCCGAGACGACCGTCAACAAGCTGCGGATTCGAACCCGCGAAAAGACAAGCAAGGTCGCCATGGTGAGTCACACTTACTGCAGTATAATCACTGCAGAACTTTAAAGTTCTGTCTTGTTGTTTTGGATCTATGTTCAGTTTCTAATCTGCTGTATGTTTCTGCAGATCGCTGAATGAAGCTCCTCTGTTTCTGGTGTTTCTGTGACATTTTGTGGCGTTTGATTGCTGTGTGTTTCTGTCTGGTGTGTTTGTAACCATCGTCAACATGTTTCTATATTTGTCCACTGTAAAACACTGTGGGCCGGTTGGTACAGGAAGTGTTGAGGGGAGTGCTAAAGTCCGTCACACGATGAGTTTATAACACTATTTAAGGTTGTAAAGAGTTTATCTGGATCTGTGGAAGTTTTTTTGGTCACATTTAAAAGCTGAGAAGGCGAGACCATCTGTCAGCATCGGACACAGAGTGAGAGATTGTGGCAATTTCCTGGAAGCGATGCGTTCAGGTGCACACCAGGTATTCACCAAACTCCCCTCTGTGGCACAGAGACACCCACACCTGATTAACGCTTCTTTAATTCCTCATTTTGAGTAAAGAGTTTCCTGGTTGCTGTTGGAAATGTTGAGAAATGTGCATGTTTTTGGAGAAAGTTGTGCACACAATAAGATATATATTCTGGTACAATAAGACGTTTGTTTCATACATTGCATTGTATTAAACCTGCATTAAGTGATGTTTTTGATGTTAAAATTAAAGCAGATTGCTGTATAAGTATCTCATAGCGCTGAACACAGAACAGTCACCAGCTCTGCAGCTCTACAGTTGGAGACAGTTGGAGACTAGCTGGTGAACATAGCATTTAACAGCTAAAGCGGAGCTGTTGCTACATGTTAGCCACATGCACTACTTTACAAGCTAATGATTGATCCCTGCTGCCCCCTGCTGGTTCTGCTTACATGCAATCAAAAGCACAACACAATGAGACTGTAGGAGTCACCAGAATCCAGTGTTCAGACTGTGTGTTTGACTTTTGCTGTGTGTGTTTTTACTGTGAAATCTTCAGTGAAGTAAAAATAATGAAAAATAAATACCTGTTGTTGGTGTTTGACGTTGTGTGGCAACTTCTTTAACTTCTTCTTCTACAACCCAAAACACCTCAACCTGCGACACATGAATTATAAAGTCCTCCAACAACAACAACGTGCGCGCACACACACACACACACACACACACACAAAGAAATACAAGCCTGTCCTCTTGAGGCTTCAGTGTTCAAAGACAGATCAAACTACATCCTGTTGAGGTATCTGTTCTTAGAGTTTGTCCTGAAGGTGGCGCTAGAGGAAAAGGCTCCTGGAGACATTCAAATCTAAAGCGTTTATGTTGGCCTACGAAGCTCTGATTGGTTCTATTAGAATTAAATGTAGGTCGTGATTCAGAGATCGGGACAGTTCAAAGTATTTACCTGCAGGTGGCACTAGATGAAAGGTCAGGGGTCACCAAAATCTAATGACCTTTAATATCTACAGAAAGCTTCACAGGAATCTGGTCAACAGTCTATTCTTCAAGCTATTAAATAATATAGAGAAAATTAATTAGCGACAATGTTGATGATTTGATCATTTTAGTCATTTAAAGCAAAAACGCTAAAAGTTCACTTGTTCCAGCAACTCCCATATTATATTTACAATTACAATTACATATATATATTACTCACAATTACATATATATTTTTTATGACAGTAAAAATATTATAATATATAAAATATTCATTGTAATAATATATATATAAATTTAACATAAACAATGAAATAATTTAGAAACAGATGAACAGATGCATTTTGGCATTCGACACTTTATTCACAAACTAAAACCAATCACTGCATCCACAGGTCAGTGGGCGACTGTACAGGTGTGTTACATCAGTATCAACTGGCCTCCCGTCTCAACACGAACCCTCCAAGGGTCCACTCATCCCTCCATCCTCCAATCAAAGTGCTCCGCAGTTTGTCCTTCAGTGTGTGTGTGTGTGTGTGTGTGTGTGTGTGTGTGTGCGAGCCCGTCCAGTTCAGAACCAGAAATCCGATCTAAAGTCCAAGCTGGTCCAGAACGGTCCGATTCTAGTGCGCGTCTTTAGAAAACACACTTAAACATTTACAAATACATTCAAACACATGCCAGGAGCTTCTTCCTAGATAGTTGTTAGACAGTAAATAGCACCGCAGAGCAAATACATCGGGGTTAAAAAAACAAACAAATACTCTACAGACAGCAGGAGGAGGAAATCACCCTGAAACACTCGGACTGAGGGGGCATGTCCAGCTCTGACGGGGTTAACAGCAGAACAGCTGATCTGAAATGTGATGGGAGACAGGAAGAAGAAACAGACGTTTCGTGCTGAATGTGTGAACAACATAACGTACGTCAGAACAGCAGCAGGGTGTCAGCGGAGAACATGTGGGAGGAAATGGGCCCTAATCTGTGTATTTTGTCTCCTTAGTTTCAGAACTGAGACCCACAAATGACCCTGATTCATTCAAACCTCCAACACAACACGAAGATCTCCCTGTCTGCTTCATTCATTCCCTCAAATTACAAGTTCTCTTCAGTTCATTGAAGTTGGATTCAGGTTTTGGGATATATTTATCATAGTTCTTGGGTAATTTTCACATGAAGTAACCTGAAGCTGACAGATGGAGAAGACAACGTAGTCACACATTTTAAGATGCAGATTTGATCAGCTGCATAAGATTTGAAGGTTAAATGACACGATTTCCACATTATTGTTTATTATTGTGTCAGAAACTAGAAATCAGAGAAACGTGACATTTAGTAATTCAAGTTAAACATCTGAGAGAACAAATGATTTGAGCGACTGATGTTTTCTTGGCTGCACAACATCCTGCAGGAACAGCAGCTGTTACCTCATTGGTCTACACACTGGCCAGTCAGTGCAGAAACAAGCGCACCCGCAATCTACCTGCAGAAGAAGCTGGACACACCCTCTCTGTATGCTGCTGAAAGGCATTCTGGGAAATGTAGGTAAGACACCAAAAGAAATCAAAAGAACTAAACCCAGTTGGATGTTTGTGTTGTGAGATCATCCTGCACACGTCTGATGACATCATATTCAACATGGTTTCACTTCTTATATTTTACATTTTATAAGTTACATCTTCTGGACGTTTCTGACCAGGAGCTGAATTTTGGGTGAGGGAGGAAACAACAACAACAACAACAACAAAATAAAATAAAAATCATCTGAAAGGAGGAAACGTGTGATTGGACGGTGATGTTTGATGGTAAAAAAACGTGGTGACAGCTTTGAGTTCTGCACACGGTGACATCACCATCTACTCCTCTTTTTATTGGCTCACAAGCATCAAGACTTTCATCTTTGTGTTTGTTTTTGTTTCCTCGTTTGTTCTCCTCGGGGCTGCCGCGTTGCATCGTGGGTACTGTAGTCAGTCACCAGGTTAGTTCAACTGTTGCTCTGTCTGCTTGTCGGAGCAAAATAAAAAATAAACGCCGGTCACCACGGTAACCAGCACTCAAGTTAGTGGAAGAAATGTAAAATAAAAAGAATTATAACATCACATTTACATCATCGGTGATGTCACACTGTTCGACGAGGATGCCTCAGTCTGAGTTTAGTAACAACAACAAGAGCGACGGGTCCTTTAATGTCCTTACAGACTGTTAGAAAGACTAAATATGGACAACAGATATGGCCACTGGGAGGTCAGCTGAGGAGGAGGAGGAGGAGGAGGAGGAGGAGGAGGAGGAGTGTTTGTTCAAATGACGAAGTTCTCAGATTAAGTAAGAAATACTCAATCCAAATATGAACAAACAGGATTTGTTTTCCAGCTTTTTAGACAAAAGTCGCTGCAGAAAAATATATTTAGCAAAGAAAGTCAACAGGAAGTGCTGCTTACTGTTGCGAGAGGTGCAGATCAACATGTTTCCAGCAGAAACCAACTTGTTTCAGGAGTTTTCCAGAAAGGAAACGAGTGTCTGAAAGAATAAAGAAAGACCTGAATCAAAGTGATTTGAACTGGAAACAAGTAGAACTTCACAGATGCTCTCAGAGTGGTTATCAGACGTAGTTTGGGACAGAGAGTGCAGCCTGGAAGGCGAAACTCAGGGCAACAAACAAGGACAGTGTGGGTTTTATAAAGTTCTCCTGACTTCCTCCCTGTCTCCTCCTTCTCCTCCCTATCAACACCAGCCTCCTCTTCCTTGTCACCCTCCTCCTCCATCACCCAGAGCTGAGGAGGAGGAGGTGCTGATGAAGAGGTGCGTTGAGTATGTCCTCCCAGCGTCTCCCTGAGCAGCAGGGCGGGAGGGGCCAAAGGATGTCACAGAGATGGCAGAAGCTGATTGGCTCACTGGTGAGACGGGTGGGGGTGGGGTGGGGGGTGTATGGTCATCGACTCTGCTCCGTGAGGCTGCTGTGGGTGGAGTCAGGAGCCTGCTGCAACCAATCAGGAGGCTCAGCCCTTCCAGCCGTCCCAGATCGGACCTCTGGGTCGACAGAACAGAGACACCAGTGTCAGACAGACAGAGAGAGACAAACAGACAGACAGACAGACAGAGAGAGAGACAGTCAGACAGACAGAGAGAGACAGACAGGCAGACAGACAGACAGACAGACAGACAGGCAGACAGGTGCAGTGTTGGAGGCAGTAAGCAGAATACAGGTCAGGCGATAAACAAAGAGGAAGACTCACAGAGTTCGAGATGATGAAGGTTTCTTGATTCTCGGCCACTTCTTCCTCTCAAACATCCTGATGCAACAAACACACAGCGTGTTACACACACACACACGTACACACAGAGACACACACACACTCACACACACACACAGAGACACACACACCACCAGCAGCCCTCAGCTCCATCAGGAAACCATGCAGCATTCAGAGCAGGAAAACACAGTGTGTGTGTCTGTGTGTGTGTGTCTGTGTGTGTGAGTGTGTCTGTGTGAGTGTGTCTGTGTGTGTGTGTGTCTCTGTGTGTGTGTGTCTGTGTGTGTGTGTCTGTGTGTGTGTGTCTGTGTGTGTGTGTGTCTGTGTGTGTGTGTGTCTGTGTGTGTGTGTCTGTGTGTGTGTGTGTCTCTGTGTGTGTGTGTCTGTGTGTGTGTGTCTCTGTGTGTGTGTGTGTCTGTGTGTGTGTGTCTCGTGTGTGTGTGTCTGTGTGTGTGT
>JAVQJL010083797.1:0-33328 GCA_036024295.1 Nannoperca obscura
CAGCTATATTTGGATATATATATATATGTGTAGATATATATATATATATATATATATATATATATATATATATAATACATTGGCTTTGAACATTTCAGATGTGCCTGGAACAGAAACCCTTTGTCATTGCATTGGTAAAAATAAATCATATCAATAACTGCATAGCTTCTAAATCCAGTACTTCTATATCCTGCTGTGACATTAAAACAATGGCTGCCATAAAATGTTGAGAGTCACTCTAAACTCTAATTTTCGAAGTGAGTCCTTAAAAGTTATGAAGCTGATATGAAAGGTTAGGCATATATACATACTAATAAGGACACAGTTGATAATGTTGATCACTGAGGTTTGTGCATACAAATATTCGCATTCATGAGGTTTGCAATGTGTTCATACCAATGAATATGCAAATCATCAGCGTTTTATAATCAGTTTGAAAGAACTAACCTAAAGTCAGGGCAAGGTCAGCTAGTAATGCATAAATTCTTTTTAACTCCAGATGTAAACATCACCATAATGGCTTCAATTAAAAAAAGACCCTTGTGCCATTACCAGTATTACCTTGACTCACTGAATATAACAATCTGTATGTAAATTTAGGGTCAATAAAAACACGCTTATCTTGTTAAAAAATATATACTAAACAGAGGCGTTTAGATCTTTGATCTATGAAAAATGAACCAAAAAGATCACCAACTTTCTACAGCTTTATGTGGTGAGATTGCTCCAATAGTTATCTCCATGTGCTCAAGTTACGCTGCAGAACCGGTCTGTGCATTTGTTCTGGGTCTTATTGGCTTACGAGTAAAAAATGAGCAGGCCTGCTGCTGAATGTGTTCCGTTCAATACAACAGCAGTGAAACATAAAAAATAACAATGCCATAATTATTAACACACTTTCCCGTTGTTTGATTGATTGCAAGGGTGCACATAAAATACAATAATTACATCTGATCTCCTTCCCCACAAGTTTCTTTTCTGCCTAGGCGAGTGGAATGATGCGTGTTCAACCTGTAAACCAGCATTTCCTCGTTTCACCTGATGCACGCTTCTCAATTTAATGTTATCTTGGATGTGATAAGCGTTGGGAACAGCTCGAGCCACCACGTCTCTGGGATCACGAGACAGTTTAAAGTGGAAAAGAGTTACATTACATTACAGGAGCCGAGTCTCCCCTATCTCCTTTTAAAGCATACAGACTTGTCGCGACCCTCAAACATAACACTACTTTTGTATAGAAATGAAAAAGAGAGTTTCTTGGGAAGCACAAAAACAGATCCATTTCAGAAGTGACTATCACACATTTTGGTGAGGATATAATAGGTTGTTAATGGGTTTTCTGGGCCTGAGGGTGGAGAAAGCCACTCAGTCGAGCAAAGTTTCTATTCAAGAACAATAAAAAACTGTGGTGACCTATCGTTAAACGCTCTCTCCATCACGGCAAACTGGGACTAACTTAATTTGTATAAATGCTCCCTGCTAATTGCTCAGCGCCACCTCATCCGTCTGCAATTTAACATGACCAGGTAGTCTGGATTTAAGGATGAGCCAGTGTTTACCAGGTGTGGACTGTACTAATCAAAGGAAGACAACTCCCCTTCACGTTTCATAACAGAGGGGCGCCTGCCAGGCACCTTTTGGCACTTAACGAATCGTGTTTACAGGGACCAACACAATTTATAGCTCATGTCCACGACTGTTTGACAAGCTGCCTGCACACTTTAATATATTTTCCCCTTACAGGAGCGGTGCAGGGAAAAGATGTCCACTTCTCCCCTTCACGCTCTACATGCATGCATGCAGAACAAAAACCATGCAATGCAGACTTGTTAGGACTTGCGAGGAGTCATGTGGTCCTGCAAGGCCTCTGCTGTAGCTGCCGGAGCATTGGAAATGGAATGCTGACCCACTTAGCTCTGTTGTTAAGCGTGAGGGGTCTGTGGGAACAAGCGCACATAAACACACTGAGGCAAAAGCGCGCACACACCCTCACCGTATGCAAGCGAACGTATGCACGCTCAGACACACTGATGTGAACACACACCTCAGCAAAGATTAAACAATCCCCTCACTGATAAACAAGTTCTTGGGAAACAACAAAAATAACTTTAATATATTCATGGCCGGGGCTTTGTAAGACTTTGGCTCGCCGAGAGCTCCAACTTCTTCCCACCGTGACAATGCTGCCTTTAAGACATCGCTACCTGAGGTTGAGGTCGTAGTACTTGCATGTTGTGCGAGTCCACGTGCCTTGAGGTGCATGGGTATTGTGTGAAGTCTGATTCAACTCGTGCTGCCTCTGAGCCAATGACACCTTCTGGTTTGGCTCCCGCTTTGATGTGCTGTCTGATTCGTACGAGTTATTCTGTCTTTCTACCACCTGGTTGCTCCCGCTGCACAGCAGGGTGACTGGATACTCTGTGGTCACCTACTTACATAAATACCCAGCCACATTCATTCACCCCCGCTAATTCCTTAAATAGAATTTTCACGTTTCATCTTTTAAGCACAGGCGACAACAAACTTAATTTAGTCTTTAGAAATGATTTGCTTCCACTCGCAACTACTTTAAAACAAATGCCTTGTTGGGTTATTTCTCTGTAAATTGCAATAACATTATCTTTTCTACAGGGCCCTTAGTGTGGGATAATCCTTTGTGATAAATTTGAGGAGGTTTTGTTTATTTTATTCATTTTTAATCTTCACTTTCTGCCTGCAAAGACTCTTCTGAGACGATTTTTAAAATTCAGCTCATAGATTCTCTCACTCCGCTGTAACTGTAAGCCTCAGGCTAAATAAATAGTTTTGAACTGTGTCTAGCTACATAATGCCAAATCAAACTGCACTGCATTTGTGTGTGTACCTGTTTAACAAATAATATAGCTGCTGAGTTATAACAAAGTGTTTTATAGGTAGAAACACAGACGGGTGCCTTCTCCTTTTTCTTCAATACTGCAGTGTAAAGTAATTGGCTGCATATGAAAAGACTATTTTATAAAGAATTATGTAACACAATATAGATTAAGTGTGCAGAATATTTGTCTACGTCAAGAAAATGCTTTTAGTTGTTGTGTGAGAGAACCAGTAACAGAACCCAAACCTTCAAGAAAAGCAGGAAGAAAATCTCACTATATCTTGGAGAAGAAATATATCTTGGACTTGTACTTCTTTAAATAAGACCACAGACATACAGTACGAGCTTTACAGCTTACCCACCACTTATAGACTGCATTAGTGCTGCAGTGAGCTCTGCAGCCTACTCCTTGTCACTTTAACACAAAACTAGAGGTGCCTCAAAAATCAAGGGGCCATTGCTCCGCCTGAACAGACCAGAGGAGTTCATTTCCAGACACTCAAGAAACTTTGAAACAATTTGAGTGTTTGTCATTTCTTCAAAGAAGCAGAAATAAACTGACTGTAGCAATCAGTGCATGAAATGTACACTGAGTAGACCAAACCTCAGCAAGGAGTGCACCCTTTGAAAGTAATGTTTTTAACTAACCAAAGCTGCAGCCTGATCTGGAATAGCATCGGGCCAAATATAAACACTCCCCATACACATTAGCTCAATTAAATCCTCGAGACTAATGTTTGTTTTGTGATTTCTAATTTCTCTTTACAGCTTAGCAACTCTGTTTCCAAAAGTGCTGAACAAATGCAACTGAAGACATCTTGAGCATTTGAGCATTAATCACATGAAACATTTATAGCTACAAATCTGAAAGTCCTCTGTGTTCATACAGGTTAAAAAGCAGATATCCTCGAGAGAAAATAACATGCATTTGAAAGATAACAGTACTGTAGTGCTTTCAGCATTGTTTCACAGAAGTAGTTGAACCAACGTGAGACCTCTCTGAACATCAAGGCACAGAAACATATATAATAATGATAACTGTTGTGTAAAAAAGTATATATAATGTAAAATATGCACATCCCAAACCAGTCTTACATAGTTTTACCCTTTAGGGTGTGCAAGGAGAATATGAATTCCTGCTGCCGCCATTCATTCTGCACAGATCGTATTCAGTTCCACAACCTCACCAAAGCAACACTATGAACACCTTCAGGGCTTTTCAAATCACTTTAATATATTTCCAAATGAGCAATTACACCTGAAGAAAAGTGATCTTTGATAAGATTAAAAAAGAAAGAAAACTGACAATGTGAAATTGCTGGTTTCAGTGTTACTATCTACCAGCAGGCAACATATCAGAAAAACAAAATCCTCCGTGCTGACAGATGACTGATTGTCTAATCTGATTATTACTGTCAGAATATTTTGACTTTGAGCCAAGAAAAATACCTGTGTGAATGTCCCCACCTGTTGTTAAAGAGAATCCATCCAGAAGATGTTGTCTAAGGTCTGATTATGGCCAATACTCTGACATGGTCAAGATGTGTACATCCTCTGTGCACTATATTTTAATACTACTGGGCTGAATGTTAAGCAGAGTTGCAGCTATAACTGTATGTGTATGTATAGCAGATATCTAGATACTGTAATACATATCACTTCCAATTTATAATTCATTTGGAAAAACCTGTTGCTGAGCTTCACAAAAAATCCAACAGAGCTGCTTCCCACACTAAAATGAGAATTTGTTGAAAGAGTTTTGGAAATGTGTTTACTTGATTAGGGGCACGCCGTCTCTTTTGGCATCTGGAAGCTCCAAAATAATTCTAACACACCCACGCTGCAGCTCTGTCGGCAGGTCGCCATTCTCTGCCGTCTGACTGGTTATTTAATGAGCAGCTCGACAATCCAACGTAACGGTAGGCGTGGATACGTATTCCGTGTTTGTAGACTTTAATTTGCAATGTCCCGAACGGTCCGTCGAGAGCAGGGCATTAAAAGAAGCGGAGGTAACTGCAGGGAAGTGGGGAGGTATTTATGACCATTTCAAGATTTAGAATTCAAATGCCACCCTATTAAGTCAGTGCCACTGTTAGCAAATGGTAGAATAGTGATGTTAAAATTAAATTATTTAATTTGATATGTGCAAAGAATTTCACTATTGACTCACCTGTTGTGGTTTTGGGTAGTACACTACACATGGTATTTCCTGAGATCAACATCATAAATTAAGAGGGTGGGAATGTAAGTGCTAGCAGCACACTACTCTTAACAGTGTCTACATCATGTAGATCCAAAACATCCTGTTTACTAAGAAGTCATGTCAGCACATGTTACAGTAGGTAACCTTAGCCTGCGTGCAACGGCTTCAACTTATGTAACAGCCAGTGTAGGAATTAAACAGAGGAATGCCCTGAGGCTGGTGCATCAAGCAAGTAAAGCTATTATAAACCAGAATGAGGATCATGAGACAATCTGTGCCAGCTTACTTTCTCGATATCAAACCACTGACACTAACACAGTCCCCGAGCTATTACTTCTCTCTCGGACACTGAACTGTTATCAATTTTGTTTACGTCAGAAATTCGGGTGCTACATGATTAATCATGAGACCGGCTAAGCTATCACAAGAGTGAAGCTGGGAAGCCCGCTTGAAACAACGCTTTATTCGGCAAAATTGCCAGCCTCCAAAACTGCCTCTTTTACACTAGCACTTTGTTCCATTTAGATTTCTGAATAAAGATTATTCAGGGTCACAGTTTGTGTTTTATTATCTGTTAATCAAATGATTCTCAACCTCCACTGAGTCAGCCGACCACTTCTACACCTGGGATAAATGGATGTAAACAAAGACAGATATGTTTAAACATGTCTCCAAATTACATATTAGCATTCTGAAGCCATGAGGCACAGATGAGCAAGTAGCTAGCCATGCCCTTTCATTTCTTTGGGGAATTTGAACCATTTAAGCTTATCTGAGCTACAAGTGTTTTAAGCAACTGATGATAAAGAGCCGGTCAGACATAAAAGTGTCCCTTTGATGAAAAAAAAATCTAATGAATCCACTTGTTTTCCAAATACCAATCAACCATGAAAAGATCAAATCTCTGGGAGAATCATTATTCAGTCCATTTTGTATGTATGTTTATCAAACTCGGCAGAATCAGGACGCATATTTTATCATCAGAGGGATCTCTGCACATACCTATTAATGCAGTTTGCTCCTTTTTTATCCACAATATGTTGATCAATGACATATTTATAAGGCACAACCAGAGAATATGTTGTCTTGCAGATAACAGAAGAAACTAAACTTGGCTTGACATGATGATCTTAAGGATCAGCACTTCCTGCTCTGATCAGTGGGCAAATGCATACTTTGAAGCTCTGTGCAGTTATAAAAAAATCCTCTTCAAAGATCTGCTTATGCAACAGACGGGATTTCACCTCAGGTCCTCCACGCGGGAAACCAAAGATTTAACAGTCAGCAAAAGAGCAAATGAATCCTTCCTGGCCGAGGGAGATATTTATGCTTCTAAATTCTTGCTATTTCTGTCATGTGGCTCTCCCTTCCTCTCTTATTAAAGCCCTGGGGATCCGAGTGTGACCCTTAGAGGTCAGGGGTCACCTGTTTTACACCTGGACACGCTAAGCCCACCCAGTGGCAGATGTTCCAGTTGACCAATTACGACCTCCAGGTAGGCAATCATGACCGCGAATGTATTTAAGTAGCCCACCGGGACCACAAGGGGGGGGGTGTTATATAGACAATACGCCACTTCTAACCTCAATCCGCAGGGTTCCTAAATATAAGAGAAGAAGTGTTGGATTTGCATCACTATACGCTCATGGGCACAATTTACCACATGAGGTAGCATTATATAGAAACCATATGTATTCACTTTTTCTTCACCTGGGTTCCTGCGAGGAACAACAAAGTGCAAGCAGTGAAGTGAAAATCTATATCAATATAGCCATGGGTAACAGAGCAAGTCACAAGGATGGCTGCGTGTTCTAAAAAAAACCCATTTGTCCATATATCAGCTACTCAGCCACAGATATGTAATGTTTTGTTTAATAAACCGGGATTTGCAGGAGTTGAGGCATTGAAGCGAGAATCTGGGGGACCCTATCAACTTACAGCAGCCACAAGTAACAAGAGAAGGCACAGGGATGAGTGGAGTTTCTCAGGTGCACAGGAACCACAGGGGATGTTAATATACCCTATTTGGGATTTGTAGCCACAGAGGAAGAAAACCTACTACTATCTCGCTGTGCTCAAGTGCCCTACAGAGATATAATATTAGATCACTGTGGATCATATTCCATCATGCTCACAATATATCAAGTTGATGTGCTTTCTATATAATTGGTGCATCTTTCTTATTCATCTGTGGATGCCGGGCTCCTCTGAGACCTGCCTGTGTTCATTACAGACATACCATGCTTTACCACAGAAGATGTGTATGTGTCAGCCATAAATAACAATTAGAGGTTTAAAATCACAGAGTAATATGCATGTTGGTGTTCTTGCTGAATGTCTGGGAGGAAAGGAAATGATAAAGAACAAAATTACATGAGAATTTATATGCTTTACAAGTCACAAGGAAAGAATTGCTGGACAGTGCCGGTGTTTTTCCAACCAGACTCCTCAAAGGATTGCATGTGCTTCAGTGATAAATTGCCTCTTTGATCCCAGTGGCTCATTGCTGGCCAGAACAGTAACCATCTTCAAACCTTATTGTGAGTCTTTTCTGCAAAGAGACATGTGAATCTTCATCCACATACTGTAATCCCAGATTCAAGCGCTGGTGCACATGAATCAAACTGACAAAAACAGGAATGGAAAGGATGTGAAGAAATGAAACCAGCTGATGGCTTGTTACTTTAGATACTTTGACACCAAGTCACATGACAGACCAAAGATAAACAAGAGTCTGTGCTAGTGGTTCTGAGAGGCTGTAGATAGATTAAATGCTAACATAATTTTGTTAACATGCTGGTGTTTGGCATATATAACATTTACCATGTTACCATCTTAGTTTAGCATGCTAACATTTGCTAATTAGCGCTAAACACAAAGTCTGGTTGGAACGTCATTAGCTTTTTAGATATTTGGACATAAACCTAATTACATTTTGATCAGCTAATGATGGTAGAATTAAAGTCAGAGGATTACCAAAGTGATTACAATTCATCCTGAGGGGATCATGAATGTGTTAAGTTCATGGTAATCTATCCAATAGTTGTGGAGGCACTTGACTCCGACCCAAAAATGTCAACCTCCTGCTGGCGATAGAACAAACATCAGGAGATCACCAAAGGTATTAGGATACATCATCTGGGGACTAAATGATTTGCCAATTCATCTAGTAGATATTCAGATATTTCACTGAATAAATCTTACCTTCTGGTGGCATTAGATGAAAGGTTAGGGATCATCCTCACATTATTGCAGTTTATTCTGTGGGGACCGTCAATGTATGTATCAAATTCATGGCAATCTGTCCAATATTTGGTTGAGATATGTTGGTTGCCAATATTGCCCTCCCTAAAGCCCACTAGCATAGCTAATAAAAAAGTAATAGTGTCATGAACATGAAGTGTTTCTTAGATATGTCAACACTTCAGGGGGCAGAAAAACAACAAGAAAACATAATTATATGGCCTGAGACAATAAAATTTGAAAGAATTCCACAGACAAAAACTGGAAAAAAAAGTCAAGTTTGTGAGCTGCCTGCTCCTCTGACCCCATTTGGTTTTTATTAATAAATAATAATAATAATAATAATAATAATAATAATAATAAAAATAAATATTTAATTCAATTTATTTTTTGAGTCCAGTATGTCAAGTACTGCAGCAAAGAAAGTTACAAAGGGTCATGGAGATTTTGGATTCTTTGACACTCAGTCATGTTTTAAATACACCCACTGATTTTGCAAACTGGCTTTACCAACACAAACACATGATTTAAATCTGCAACACTCCACCAACGTTCACTTTTCATTTCTTGCCATTGATACAACTGAAGCAGCTTAAACTGACACGCTCCAAAAGAGAATTTAAAAACCCACAATAATTAACGAGGTGTAGGTTTTATTTATACAACACTAAATATGTCAGTTGTAGCAAACTTAGTGGGTGATGTTTGTGATGTCTTGATTTACATAATGAAAGTGCATTTTAGCTGGTAATTAGAACATCCAGAGTCAGTGTTGATAGTTATATGCACAGAAAGATGAAGTGTAAGAAAATGAAGAAGTCAGACTAGAAAAAGAAAAAGCTTGCTGAGTAATAACTCAATTTCATGCATCTTTTGTTTCTTTGTCAGACAAAAATAAGATACATAAATGTTACACAACTGTGAGCAGAGGTGCTCTCAAATAATGCTGAAATCCAGCATTCAGACGATGACTATCCCTTATCCTTTCTATAGTTTGACTGCTCAAGCAAAACTGTTGGATCCCAGTTTTAAACCAGGTTAATCAGAGCATCCCTTGTGAGCAAGACATTGAAAACCATTATGTCATTTTCCTATGAAGTGACTATAATTGGAACAAAAAGAAATGACATGGCAGCAAATCCATACAAATTTCACAACCCGTGTTGTTAGAGCAAGAACAGGCAAGATGTTTCTGCCAAAATAACAGCAGTCTCATCAGCATGAATCACAAAAGCAAGCTGCAGTAAAGACCGTCTTATCCATAGTTCCATAGTATCCACGCCCTGAAGAAGAAAGTGACAAAACAGGAAGTTCATCGCCGAAAACTGTTGTCAGACTTTTTTTTTTCTTAACTTTCAGCCACGGAAGCAGTCGGGCTCTTTGCTGTTCTGTAGATCTTTGCCTACCGACATCACACACTCAAGTCTTCCATGATCCCAGGTTGTAATCTTGAGTCATGAGTCCATTTACAGACAAGCTGGTAGCAGTTTCTCATGGATTACAAGCCTGCTGTGGTACATGGCTGTGGGAGGTGTATTATCCCTACACGTGTCTGTTTTACATATCTGTTAACCTGAACTAATCCGTTAAAGCCGTATGGAGATGTTTATCCCCACCCGTGTAATCACCCAGACTACACTGAATGTCTGAAGTAAAGACACAAGGACTATGCATGACAAATGATGACATCACATTATTTCTTTCTTTATTACATCCACAAGTATCCAGATCCGATGCATGTGAACACATTAACATTAAGATTGACATGTGCCACTGAGGCATAATCTGATGAAGTAATCGATTGAAGAAGCAACTAATGAAAGTAATTTGATGAGAAAGTTGTTTTAATTAATATTTTTGTACCATGTAATTTAAATGACTTGTTAATTCTGTCACTGACATTGCACACTTGACCTAAATTCCAAATGCTACCAATAATATAAACTAATATCAAATTTGGTTTTCAAGTGGTGAAACGTGCCAAGTGTCAATCAAATGCCATCAAAGTTGTGGTCAGTTGAGAAGACGAGACGACTCTTAACAACTGGGAACAGATATGCAAGACACTGAAATCAATGAATGTGTTAAAAGACACACTGATTTATTCATTTTTCATGTTTTTCGCTGAATGAATCGACTTCAGATACTGTAGGTGAGTGTCAAATGTGAGCATGTTTATCTATCGTCTATTATACTTTTGGCATGTACATTTTTCTGCACCATCCATCACCTAACAGCTCTGCTATCTGAACTCCTGGCTTCAGCTAAGCAGATTAGCGAGCTTGTCGGGTCAAGCTCGCGTTAGGATGTTTTGGTTGCCTGTGTCTTGCCTTTCTTCTACCTCAGTAACCCTCTATAGTTCATGGTATTTCAGGCAGCAGTTACACAGGAATGTTAGCTCGCTTGTTGGGGCGAGTTTATGTGGGCATATGCTCAGAACATATGGAGATGTTATGCTTCATCCTTTATTTACTTTCATCATGTCCAGTCTGTCGTCTGCGCGTATGAACTTTTAAGATCATAGGACGTAATCGGTTATGTCATGTTATAATACTTAAAGACGTAGTAGGATATTGCTGTTTTCATGCAGCCATTTAGATTACTTCCAGAGTGATTAAGCAATTTTTCATGGCTTAAATTAGAGTTATAAGCTTTAGTGCAGGACATTAAATGAGCAAAATTAAACTGGTTGCTCTGTAAAGACTCAGCACACTGGGAGGATAGCACGTTGAGCTGACTATAATTTAAGAGAAAATGACATGCTGCTTTATTTCATGCACTGCAGGTGGCATTTGAAAAGTAATTTTTCTAAATCAGTTATAATCATTTCCTTTTCATATTCAGTGGGTCTTGTGGGAAGGTTGTTTTCCCTTTATTTGGAAATGTGCCTCTGTGAATGTGACTGCTGGGAAATAATAGTGTTGTGGATGGGAGCCTTCCCTCTGTGCTCTGCTGCCTGTTTCATTTTGGCTGTATTTCTTAAGGCTCTTAAACCCCAGGCATATCCAAGCACTCATTTGAATCACTCAGCCTCTCTTTCAATCTCTCCCTTTCTTTTCTCTTCTAATCAGATGCAAGCTATTTTTTCCTCTAAACATTTTTACTTTTCAGCTTTTGAAGAACAAATAAACTTAACTTAATGACAGAACAATTGTCAATGTTTCAGCAGTGGTCTCCCTTTGTTGCTGGGAAGTGACGACATGGCGGCGGAGACAAAATAATTAGGCTTTTGTTGACAAGAGTCGAATTGGCGGGATTCTACCGGTCGTGGATCAAACCGATCCATTCATTAATTTAATTGGCCACTCTGAGATGGCGTGGGTGTTTTCTATGACTGCGTTAAACAGTGATACTTGTGGCGCATGGAATTAGATATGACCGGTCTTTGTGACTAAAGAAAAGAACGAGGGAGGACCTTAATCAGCCTTAGAGATCTGCGGAGGTTTTCCCCCTTTTCTCCACCATATAGAATGTTTCTCCTGAAATCTGTGGGAGAATGACTCTGAATGAACTCTGGCTATTATAGGGCACCGCTCTGCATTAGTGTGCAGGCTAGCAAGCCATGCTAATGCCGTTGCACTCTCTCCCCTTCTTTACTCACAACACACACACATGTACACACAAAAGCCCCCTGTGTTCGAGAGAGCACAGAGGGGGCTCACATCTCACTTTACCAGAGAGAGGGCATATCAGGAGGCAATTCCAGACTGTGTCTCAGAGGGCAGACAATAGCCACATCTGATCAAAGTGGAGGAGATGCATGACACTTGAATTGAATTCAAGTTCATGAGCTGTCTAAAACATCATGTACATAAAGAGAGAAAGCGGGAGAGGTAGGGTTACAGGAGAGAGAGAGAGAGAGAGAGAGAGAGAGCAGCGAAGAGAAAGGGACAAGGAAAGAGAAAAGTGTTCAAGAAATAAAATCTTAATAAAAGGAGAAACAAGAGAGTTTGAGCCGTGTAATCTGGAGCGAGAGAGTGACAGTGAACGGGGAGCGGCGTACATAAAGGCATGCCTGTTGAGTGACACATATGCCATCCAAGTCAAAGAGGACGCCTGTCTATCCAGTTGCGTGACAGATAGCGTCTCCAGATAGCTGATAAGGGCTCTCTGCAAGTGGCCAACATGACCTCTTACACATTCCTTCCTTGCACATTTTAAACAGACAGTTTCCAATATTTACCATTCGAACCCTCAGCGGATCCATTACAACCACCTATTACCCCCTTGCGATGTAACATATCCCCTACTTTCTCCATATTGTTGTCTGCTTGCCCCTAGTTCTCTAATGCTACCGTACAAAAGGGATCAGATGTACAACAGGCGCCGCTCTGGGATCTGGTGGAAAAGGAGATTCTGTGACTTTTTACATGCTGAGTGGCGATGAATAGATTTGGGCAGAGAATAAGCCTTGTTAAACACACAGGCTCTAGTCTGGGAAAATAAATAGCTTGGGAATAATTGGTGAAAATGTTGTTGAAGTGGTAAGCCCCAAGAATTTAGTCTGTTTCCTTTTTGGCAGTTGGTGTTCATTGCTGTGGTCTCAGTGCACCGCACTCTCCAGGCATCACTCTATTAAAGCAGTGTGTCCAGAGCCGAGGCTTTGTTTTTGTTTGTTGGGGATTTCTTTTACTTGTCTGCTCTGCCACAGTAGCTATTGTTGGCAATCCTAACTACACGATGCTTCAGTTTCTGTATTCAACCACAAATAATAATCACTAATATGTCAGTTTGTCATAGATAGCAATACAGTGACATACCATTTGAATTTCCTGAGCTTCACCTTCTCATTTTCCTTTTTCTTCCAACATACTTGAGACAAACACATTATAAAACAGCAGACAATGAATCTCAACGTAGTTGAATCATAACTGCAGCCTCAATCAATCAACTGTCCTTCTTACAGCCTGCCACAGAAGCTGTACACACAAGTTGTCTCTACCTGGGAGTGGATTCAGTCAGAAGACAGATATTTTTTTCTGAAAAAATAAAAATGAAATTCATGGTTTGAGGCAAATGCCTCTTTGACAGTGAACTTAACCTTTAAGAGCAGGTGCTGCAAATCTTTGAAAAACAAATCTGGTGATGCATCTGGGTAGAAAATGTAAATCTAAGAGACAAATAGAGTTTTATGATACAAATTGTTGCCTTAGGATGAGAAAGGAAAGGAAAAAGTAAGGAAGAGGAAAGGACGGGAAAGAAAAGGAAAGGAAATGAAAGAAGGAACTTAAACATGAAGAGAAAGCCAAGGGGCATGTGAGTGAATAAAATGAACCAATGTGAATCCAACAACCCATCTAAGAAAACAAAGCCAACAGTTGTTTCTATGTGTCTCCTAGGGCTATGTGGAGCCTGATGTCATGCTTGGTGCAGCGTGCAGATGTCCCCTTGCTCAAGACACAAAACTAGATGCAGATCAGGAAGCAGCTGTGTCTCAGGCCAGTCACTAGACCATAGTATTAGGAGAAGCAGAGGGAGACCATCCTGCCCTTTGACAGTATAACTCTTTGTGGGCTATTTGTGAGATAAGGTGAAGTAACGAAGGCTGTGATGAAAGTACAACAACCAGCGGGGCCATGTTTGCTTGTGAGCCTACGCCTTTTTCACAGACTTTGCCCTTGGACTTTCTTGTTTGAAATTCTTTTCATGCTAATATACACCACCCAAAACACGACCCAAAACAGATTTTTCAGGTAATATCCTTGACTAAAAGAAGTACTAAGACTCACTCCGCTGCACACAGAACATCACAAACACATAACGCTTTTGCACTTTTATTTTGGTTGGTTCAGTATTAGTTTCCTGCAGCAGTTATGGAACATTTTACTTGGGTTTTCCTCCATCCTATTGCAACTAATCCATCACAAAATGCACGATCAAATGGATCACACATCAAACCAACCATAGAAGACTTGGAACACTATGTCTTCACTTTTCATCAGACAGCTCTGATCATTTAAGAAGTACCATAAAACAGTGTGTGCTGCCCATATTTTCCTTTTTGCTTATTTTAAGCTTTTAACATCATTACAATGCCATGAAATCATACATTTTCAGCATGGGTGGCCCTAGTTGGAAACAACCCCTGATCTGTGCATGATAATACAGGAGCATCACACTGACTAGCCAATACTACCCACTGTTCTCTTCCTCTTTGGATAAGAGAGAATGTCACATCAAACCGCATGCTGGAGCCGGGCAGTTTACTGCTGCGTGGCTCCCCAACATCCATCCATACATTTTAGATCAAAAACACCTTAAAAACCATTTGCCAGCCGTTCTTTTCTCCGTCTTCTACCAACAATAACTGTACGAGACTCCAGAAGAGTTGAGAAGTGGAACTTTTGCTTCAGATATAGTTCCCTAAATTGATGCTGAAATGAAGAGCTGACCCTGACACAAGGCCTCTCTACCACAAAACATACACATAGTGCATCTGCAACCTAGCTCTGTTCCACAGCCATATTTCCAGTGCTTTTGGGTGTTTTACAGGTTTATTAAATACACATTTGCAGCTCATTGATTATCGATGTAACAGGTATTGTGTGGCTGTATTCTTGATTACTGTTTGCAGCATGTATTCTCATCTTTGAATTTCTAGAACTGTGTATTAGAAACAAACTTCATCAAAGAAGAAACAAAAAGATTAACAAATATAAATAATTCTAGGTTTGTGGAATTATTTTTCAAAGCAGAGTAACTTTATGTCTTAAAGGTTCAGAGGGGATATTGGATGTCAGATGACAACAAAATGTAGATGCACTCACAAGTTAGTTTCACACATTGACACACTGGTTAGATTGGCAACACATTGTCTCCAGCAGCTGTGACAGAACATGATGCAGTGACTCGGAGTGTTGGGGTTAATGAAAGAAGTGCATGAAAAAAATAGTCCCTCCATTCAGAGCTGCACTGTCAAAAGAACACTTTCTACACAAGAAAAACTGCCAGTTGCACACTTTGCCAATAAAAAAGCTGAAATTGTTGACAAAAAGGTTTCTAAGGACAAAAGCACATGACATGCCCTGGCCCAATCAGGATTGTATTTCTTCAATTATTCTGGGATGTGGGGGTCTGAAATTATTGGAGTTTTGAAAGGGGAGTGCGCAATGTCAGAAATCGGTCTTCATTTGATGAAATGAAAGTGCAACTCTGCTAACAAAAGTGCCACTATGTGTCACCACCAGCAACTGCTGGCTGTGGGCCATTCATCAATGATTCATGGCTCAAATTACTGCTTCAGGAACATATATCAATTCTTTTTTTTTCATTTGTAAAAGAAAATATATAAAGAGGGACACTATTGCTCAGAGGAGCAGTCAAGCAGAAACAGGCCTGAAGGTGATGTGTCAGTCCCTGAGAATACTGTATCACTTTGCCATATTTCTGTCACACATAACTTGAAGCTCCAGAGTCCATAAACACATGTTATACAGACACTTGTGTGTGTGTATTTACTGTGTGTTGAGCAAAACATTTTTAATTATCTCTTATTGGCACTTAGCAGAGAGATATCTGACTTTAGAGAATGATATTATTATATCTGGCATCAAGGGGCCAATGCATCATTTCCCTCTACAACAGATGAAACGGCAAATGGGAAGATAAAGAATTCAATCTGGAGACAGAAACAAACACACACACTTACACACACACAGGTTCATTGTGCATCTTATTCCCAAAGTCTTAGAAACTAACTTGAAGTTATGAGATGTTCTCATGATTTATGAAAGGAACTATGCCATCAGCTGGAGTGCAGTCGTGTTTTTGTCACTCCCAGACATTGGCCTTACACACACACACACACACGCATGCGGCTACTCCAAATGTAGTAGCGAGGGGGGAAAAGTACAGCAGCACTCAATACAAGTTGAACATTTTAATATCCCATCCAGACGTGCAGGGTTTTATTAAGGCAGAGGCAGAGCTGTTTAGTGAGAATGAGTCCCTCAGTCAACCTTCTGTGTTAAATAACAGATTGATATCAATACTGGCATAAGCTGCAATCATTAAAAAAGATACTAAATCAAAATGTATGACCGAAATACACAAAATGACCCCAAAGAGCACTCAGGCCATGTTTGTAAAAACATGAACAGATGAATTAAAAAAAAGGAGGGAAAAAAGAAAAAAGACCCAGGACTCTCTGATGTCAGCGTTTCTTTGAAACTGATGAGCAAAGATGCACCCCCTCAAGTCAAATGAGGAAGGTTTTCCAGCTCGGAGGGGGAGTTTGCCCCTGAAGAAAAGCAAAACAGACAAATAAGATCTAATGCACTTGATCTGACAGAATGCGTGTTTTTCTTTACCCAGAGTCCCCGGTCACGCTACTTCTAAATATGCACTTCTTTTAATATGTCACTATTAACTTGTAACTCATACCACCTTTATAGTGAACATGCATACTCATCCTTTAAGAAGTTATTGATCCATGAGGCCTGGTGGGCTTTTATAGAAGCAGATCAGTTCCAAGATTCCACTCAGATTCTTTGTTCCAAATCACCAAAAACAAGGTGAGTTTCCTGCTGCAACAAGACTGGTCCCACAAAAGGTAACTTATTTAGTTATATCACTCACTTAAGGCCAGGTCACACCAGCATGTAAAACAGCAAAGTGAGTGGATTTGCTAGCAGGGGCAAAGTAAAGCTGGATCTTTTGCATCATAGCTCAGTTTGATATGCAGATTCAGGCTGCTCACCAACATCAAACTGTCTTGAATTTGCTGAAACGGAGCAGGAAACTAGAAACATCATTGTGAGGAGATTTTAGCATAGTTGGGACCAGTCCGAATTTCAGGTTAAGGGACACACACACAAAACACCCCCAAGTGATGCTCTGCATTATTAAACTGAGCTACGGGTCCAATACATTTGAAAAGTCTGAACTGTAGAAATACTTGTCATGCCATTCTTGTTTGTAGGAAGCCAAAAAAGGACTCCAGTGTCCTCCAGACTCCAGGCCCAAAAACACGGAGGCCTGAAGGAGTCTGAAAAGGGTTTTTTGGCATATGCATCTTACAGTGGAATTAATGGAGCGCCATCTTCACTGTATTCAGTTCTCTTAATACACCCATGGAACACAGAAGTGGAGAGTCCATAAAGGAGAAAGCTATCATAGTGACTTCCACTTCCACCCCCTTTGATATGACCCTGCTCTGCTGGGGGATAATGTGCAGATGCAGCATAGATCTGCTGATAGCTCTGACTGGGACTTTAATGTTAACGGTCAACTTTAACATTTTTCAATTGGGACAACAAAATCACACTGTGCCTTTTATAAGTTAAGGCATTAAGGTTTGTCTCGGGCTTTATGGAGCTGGAAGTAGTCCAAGAGTTCCTGACTAGTAATAAATGTTGTACTGTATATATGCTTCAGTAAATGTCAGTGTGCACACAGAAGATAAACACAGCACACACAGCTACAAAACAAATCAATAAAATGGAAGAAATCAGGCAGTTGGTCATTTCCACTACCTTTCTTCCCTGGATTCCTCCCTTCATCTCTCCCCCTCTTTATTCTTTACCTGTGATTACCACTCCAAAGAAATCCCTTTTCTCAGTTCTGTCCACTTTAAATCCTTTTCCCATGTCATTAAAATGAAGACTCTATAGCAGCATGCTATATTATGTGTGAGGTTAAAGATTTTTGGGATGATCCCGTTGCGTGTGAACGTATTTAAAATGAGGTGATTATATAAAATGTCTTTTGCCCACATGTTGTCTGTCCTCTCTTTACTCTTTGAATTTAAAGAAACCCACCTGAGAGCTGAGCAGTGCCCACCATTCTCTTTGATTGTTTGTGCGTGCCCTTGCGTGTGTGTGGGTGAGT
The DNA here is from genome assembly GCA_036024295.1 of Nannoperca obscura. Taxonomy (NCBI): domain Eukaryota; kingdom Metazoa; phylum Chordata; class Actinopteri; order Centrarchiformes; family Percichthyidae; genus Nannoperca; species Nannoperca obscura. Next base: position 18,129 of record JAVQJL010083797.1, read on the forward strand.
GTAATCACGTGTGTGTGTGCGTGTGTGTGTGTGTGTGGGTGAGCGTGTGCATCTGTTTAGATTTGTGTCGGCATGTCTGTGTGTGGCTCTGCTGTTCGGTGGGTGGTGTTAGCGTGTACTAATGTGTGTGTGTGTGTGTGTGTGTGTGTGTGTGTGGTTGTGCCTGTTGTGTGCGTGCATGCGTGCGTGGGGTTGGGTGGGCTGATCTTTGTTGCAGACTGAGTTTTTCTAACAGAACTGGAAAGAATAAATCAACCGATTTTCAAAGGAGCCAAACAATTGAAGTGAAAAACGCTTTTTCCTCAAATTTTCAGCAGGAAGTTTTAAAAGAGCACAACCGCCTAGCCTTTAAATAATAGACTTCTTTGTGGGAATATTCAACCATTGGACCATCTCCTTCCATTTGGCACACTAATTAAGACTCTCCTCAAACAGAGCGTGTACTACAATTTTACAGTATTTCCTCTATAGCACTTCGATAAAGTGAAGGCAGCTCCCATGGCCAGCAAACTTACTTTTAAAGGTGTATGCCCCTGAGCTCTGAGATGTCTCATTTCTTACAAACATGCAATGCAATTTAGACCGGATTAGTTTTTCAGAGGAAGGTGCTGTGACATCATTTGTATGCATTATGGCTGTCAATCTAGAGAGATAAACGATGTCTGTGATTCCCCTCTCATGACTGCCTGTTGCTGAGATGTAACAACAAAAAAGGATCTGTACTTCTACTTCTGCAACGTGCCAAGAAAAGAAACAAACACAAAGCAATGTTACATTGTGGGGACACTGTTACTCTCTCCACTTTAAGGATGTTACACATGGCAGGTTCATTCTGAATTAAATTGTACATGTTCTCACCAAACATTTAAGTTCCACCACCTTCTTTAATAACAGGTCTTAAGGGCTTCAAAGAATGACTCCAATGTCAAGGTCAATAGAGTATTAATTGGAAATGATACAAAGTATTAAAGGATACAGTAGCCATGATGACTTCAGAGCCCTTCTTGCTCTGACACAAGTCATTAATCGCTCCTGTCCTCCCAGTCCCTGTCATGCCCTCCCTGGCCTGCAGGAGTCCTCTGTGTTTCCTGCTTCTCTGCAGCACCTGACTTCCACACCGACCTGCACACCTGCTCCCAATCCTTAATCAACTCCCCAGTATAAACTCCACCCGCCCCTTTTCTGTGGCTTTCTGCCCTTGTGTTCCATGCCAGCAGTACCCTCCTTGTCTTATTTCTCTGCCCGTCTGCCTTGTTTTCTGACCCTTGTGTGCCTTTTTTGCTGAACTCTGCCTGAACTTTGGACCTTTTTGGCCTCTGAGTCAAACATTTGCGTCCACAACCTTTTTTTCTGAGCCTTTACAGGAATTTCTACTGTAACATGAAGCTGTTGCAACAAATCTGTATTATTCCTCCACATAATAAGAATCCTTCTTAATTCTTTTGTAAATTTGAATATTGCCGGGCCTTCTGTATATTGTGGTTAATGTTATACAAATACTGACGGGGCTTTTAGTAAAATGCATTTAAAAACAATTGAAACTTGAAACAGAAATATGCAAAAACAAACTTTAGAGGTCACTTGTTTCAGTTGATTTAAGTGAATTATTTTATGCTGCTTGAGTTCTGTGCTCAACCATGAGAATTATCCAAGTTATTGGTCACAAAAAATGACAAGTGAAACTGCAGAAGACATGGGGAAAAGTATCTCGGCCCATCTGAAGAACTCACTGTAGTCAACATGAGAGCACATTTGATGAAAGGGATTTTTGCAGTATTAAAGGAGAACTCCGGCAGTCCAGTATAACACTTTGATGAAGTTCACAAGAAACAGATTAAAATGAGAACGGTCAGAATCCAAGCAGGACTCTCCAAGATGTCTTTACTCCTGAGGATGGTTATAGCTCCACTGGATCCTATGCTTCCCATAATGAGTAATGTAGTCTTAAATATAATGAACCACGCCCCCAGGTTAAAATGCAGGCTTTGTGTTAAAAATGTACTTTTTTTAATTTTTTATTAAACATTGTAAATCAGCTTTTGGAAAACATCAAATTAAAATGTCAATGTGCAAAAAGGAACTAGCATTGTGCACTCACTGTTTGTCATATGTTTTAAAGTATCTATGCACAAATTGACTTCAACTAAAGAAATATTGAAGTTTGAAGGATCTTGCTTTAAGTATGTAAAATTTGCCAAATAGAGGATGAGATTTGTTATGTAACTCAAAGTCTCCTTATCAGGTTGAAATGTAATAATAATATCATAATTATTAAAGAATGACCAGTCCTGTTTCTCTTTGTTTCCAAAATGGTTACAAATGTGCAGTCCCCAAGCCACAATAACCCTGATGATTGCATCACTGTTGTCATACTTGACAAAGCTCCTCCAGAAGGCATTACACGACTGAGTAGTGCTTCTCCTGATGAGTAATGTGAATGTGATGTGTGGCTTCTTCAAATGACAAATCTACTTACATCTACATCTGGCTGTTTCCCTGATAGCATGTTAAAAAAGCTTCAAATATGTAGATTTTCTTTTTCCATGACAAAATCTGCAACCAGAGAAGCACACACACAAACAAAGGAGGTGAAAACAGCATGAAAGTGACAGACTGGAATCTCCCAACAACTAACAGCTGCCATAGAAATATGATGCGGTTTCTGAAACTTGGGGAAACCAGACATGATTTACAGGAGTGTAAAAGAATAAAAAGGAATATATTTGTGCCAGCTGTTGATTGCTTATGTGTAAAAAAGTGGAGACGTCAGATTTTAAATATGGCACCATTCCTACACAAGGCTGTGTACCATATTTCTGGCGTGGATCCTTTGTTAAATATTCAGCAGTAGAATATTGAAGAGCTGCAGCTCTTTTGATCCTTCAGTGATAACAGGACGAGTTTTATCCAGAATCTAGTAACTGTCTAACTCAAGTACTGATTTATCTGATGTAACCTGCTGTAACCCAGCTACACCTGGATCGTTTCTTTCTGTTATTCTCATATTTGTTTCTTTCTTTGCAGTTCTCTGTGTTGATTTGAATGCTTTGGTTGTATTTGTGCGTCTGCTAAGACAGAACGGGCATTTTGTAGTGCCAGTTGGAGTCAAGAAGCTTGTCCTGCATATGAAGGGAGATGCACCTCCAACATGTACCAAAACCTGATTTTACTGGTAACTTCAATCAAAGCCTGTGCCACATTGTAGGCAGAGAGATCATGACTCTAAGTGAGCACTGCCAGCAACATAATATCGGGTTGTATTTTATCTATGGATTCATGGAATGAATAGATCTGCTTTCATTACACAATCAAAGCTTTTAGTGCCACAGAAACCTCAACAGCAAATAAATATCCCCAATGAAGCGGTTAAAGCGTGACTTGAACTTGTTAATATCAGACAACTGAGGACACTGTCATATGCAAACCTTCATCTAGGCCAGATAATGTAGTGGTTCTCCAACAGTAAATGCAAGAATAGGTTAAATGAGAGCATTAAAGCGGTTTGGGATTTTGATGTATGGTGTGCTCCGGGCCTACTGTAAGTGAATAAGTAGCTCTCTTCACTCCCTCCAGACCGACCAATGATGTACCTTCGAGAAAGACACTTAGCTGCTAAATGCTCCAGTGGAGCTGCTCAGTGTGCAGAAGTGGAAGACTGTGGTTGTGCTGAGCAGCTCCCAGCTGTGAACATGTCTAACTGTATAAATGTGAAGCAAGGCATTGACAAGGAAAGCATCCATGCTCGGCAAATCTTCCCTGGATGAATAAAGGCTGGGGGGAAAACAGCTAGAACTCCTGAATGTAAGGGGAATATATGAAATGATTAATCAAACCAAAAATATGGATGTAGATCAAAAGTTAGCTCTTATACAAATGTTTTAATATCTCCAATTCATGTTGTCAACCATTTAAGAGCATTAACATTTGACTGATGAGTGGGCACCACAGGGTATGAAAAATGATAGAAAATGATGGATTATTCTAGTAACATCTGAAACACTTAAAGTGTTGTCCCTGTGCAGGTATTACAAACACAGCATGGCATAGCACAGTTATCCTTCTCTCTGTGGTGCTTCATTAAGAATAATTGGCCAAATGACAAGTCACCATGTTGCACAGCCATTTCATCAGCAGTAGTCACTGTAATTGGGAAGAGGCTTGGCAGCGAGAAGAAGGTTACCCTTCCTAATAGGGAGGGAGGCTGACTTCAAGCTCCAGTCCTGAATTAAATATATAATCTAAATGCCTTAGAATACGCTGAAGCACTGAAATGCTTGTTTGAGGGGAACACAAAAGGCGTCGGTACCAGCGTTCAGCAGCCAAGATGGAGGCGTGCCACTTCATCAAATGAGCCCAACATGGTGCTATAACTACGTAAACAATGTGTGGATGACACTGGCAAGCTTCTATACTGCTAATGTGGGAAAATAAAAGAATTGGAGACTTGTCCTTGAAAAGAGAAGAAGAAGGGGGGGGGGGGGGTTGTGGAATGACTGCTCTGGAAATGCAATAATGAGATCAGCTGATCAGCTTTGATGTGTGTGGAAAGCCAAGATATTGCCATGTTGTATTTTAAACCAAGTTGTCTCAGTCAGTGGAGAAGGCTCATTGTTTTTTAGTGTCATTTAAATCACCTGACATGATGATGGCTTGATGCAGAGGTGCTTAAAATCTAGCATCCAGCCATGCAGTCTGCTATTACAATTCCCATTTACAGTGGAATGGGTTGTTTTTAAGACCACTGTCATGGGATACCATCTTTCCATGACATCAGTCACAATACATTTCTGCCCAAGTCAATTGTTGTTGCTGTTGTTTTGAAGTGGAAACAGAACCTCAGCCATGAGAGATTGAGATGAGAATAATTAGGCCGTATCCAGATTGCGGTCAACTCATACAGACCCCAATAGAAAGAAATCACCACCCTTGACAGCAGCATTAGACAGACCGACACTCAGACCCAATACCTGTGGCAGTAAAACCAAGCCCTACCTGACCCCATTAGACTATAATGAGTATAACTTGGTCCCTGTCCAACTTTGGTCCTGCATCAGGTCTCACTTCCCCAGAACCTTGTGACTCGTGAAGGCCTCAACTGTGGAGTAGTGAAAATGTTACACTATCTTGTGACTGATGGGTGAATCTGGGTTTGGTGGACTGCAGGTGAACGCTACATAGACATGTATATTGTAGATGGATACACGGTCAGACAGACTGACTGAATGTATCGAGCGTTGCAGTAAGATATTATAGATGTATTCATGGATGCGTTGATGTCAGCTACGCTGCTTCAGTACAGATGCAAATAAAAAGCAGCTGCACTCCACTCTAAAGATCTGTTACCCATAGCTCTCCATCTGAACAAAAAACAGGAAGAACAATTTTATCCCAAAAACATTTGAAGTCACTCCACATCGGCACAGACTCCATGCCTGGCAGCAGATTCTGGGTCAGTGTTAATTCAAACAGTTAGACAAAAAAAGTATGGCGGCTTGGCCCTCAGCCTGCTAACCAGGCCAGACAGAATAACTTGAAACACACTCCAATAGCTGATCCAGGCTTCACAATATCACTTCCATATGTAAGAGAATGGTTGACAGAGGGAGAGAAAGCAGCCGAGGGAGACAGAGGGATAACCTGATGAGAGGAAGTGAATATAGCACCTAAAAATAACAACAAAAGATTCCAGTTTTAAGTGCCAGGAGACAGTTAGTTCATATTTAGATGAGCTTTTTCTGGAAAGTGCCACCTTTTAGTCACACTATGATTAAGCCCAGTACAGTGGGAGTTAGTTCAGCTTTGCTGCATGCATTGGCAACTTGGTTTTGAAGAATTATCTTGTGGGTTCATAATGAGAGAAATCGAAGTTTTCTCCATGAAAAATGTATGCAAAGAGTTTCAGATTGCAGTTCAATTACAAAGCATTATACGATGTAAAAGCTAAAAGGGTATATAAGATATTTTCTTATATACTGTTTTATGTTTGTGATTTGAAGGGGTGTGTGTGGAGGAGTTGTGGCTAAGCTATAAACTTTACGGTGGCTTCGCTGATTATTTCCACATGGCTCAGGTCTCATTCCGGCTGTGCAATGTGGCATGACTCCCGAAAAGTATGGTGACACTTTACCACTTTTATTTCACTCTTCATTTTCTCTTTTCTTTTGGAGCCATTCTGCTTATGTTGATATATATAAAAGTAAGTAAACACAGCCGAATAAGCACTGCTGCAGATTTTCTTTTTCTGCATCACACCTGAGCATCTGAGCGAGCGCAATTCCTTTACCTTCTTGAGCAATATTTTAAAAAAGAATGTCAACTCAGGCTGCTGTGTGTGTGTGTGTGTGTGTGTGTGTGTGTGTGTATATATATCACTGCTCTAAAACATCTTAATATCATCTGCCTTTGAGAGGAAATAAAGGAGGAGGTGGGAGAGAAGCGGGCGTACGCTATTTTATTGGATCATTTTGCACAAGGTAATGTGAGGTGACAACCTGCCGCATGCCGCCTGAGTTCTGGGTTTTTTTAGTGCCTTTTTTGGACTGAGTATCTTTCTGTCCACTGGCTGTAAAGCTTGTCAGATTATTATGTGTTTAATTAGAACCTATTAGCTACAGCACAAACAAGGTTACCCTTGCAGAGATCTACACGTATCAGACAAAACATGGAGCAGACGCAAATCTTGAGGACTGACTGCCCCTGGGGAAAAGTGCACGCAAGATGACAGATGAAATAAACAAGAGGCCTGTGAGATGGATTAGGTGTGTGTGTGCATGTTTTACGAGAGGCAGTTTTGTTGTGCACATGTCACCGGTGGAGGTGCTGAGTGTTGACTTGAGCATGAAAACCCCCAACGGGTGCAGGAATCATTCCGAGCCCACTTTTATTTTCCCAGAAAAACCCTGACAGGTTGAACAAAAAACGGCAGAATTTATTATTGTGAGGAAATAAAGGTTCAATTTAAAACTGAACTAATAAATATCTTTATATTAATGATCAAATGACTGTAAGGTAAAAGAGGTTGAATTAGCAGAGAATTACCCTCAGGTCCACAGAGCTTTTTAGCATCTTTAAACTTTTGTTGGGGGGGGGGGGTTAAAGCTTTTAACCCCACTTCACTGTTTTGGTTCAGGGTTTGCAGCTCTAATAAACCCACTGCACGCCACCTGCCCAGCACCAAACGACAGACAGTTAGCTAAGAGCATTTAGCTCCCAGATATTTCCCTCAGGAGTTGGTGAACACCAACTGGACTGTATTCATCAGATGGCAACTCTAAATACATGCTAATCCTGCTCCATTTCTACTTTCAGTGTTGGGTTTACAGCTTGTATGTGGCAAAAAAAATCAATTAATGCAGCTTTTATTTCATGTTTTCAAGAGACGTTTTCATCTAAAGATGTAAAGTTCAGTATTTTCTCAAATATCAGTTAGCAGGATATTAACTTAAAAAGAAATCCCTTTACTGACATCTTAAAACTAGCCTTAAAATAAAGGATGTGGGAAGGACTGGTAACTTTATGCAAAAGAGCCAAACCAGGAAGTTATTATAGCTTACATCTAACTATTGTCATGAAAAGGTCTAAGGGGGGAAAATGAATCAGATGTTTTACATGTGCTCATGAAAATACTACAATATGGCTTTGGTTTTAGATTTGAAAGAGATGAAACTCCAAGTCCAGTGGTTATTATATATATAAACTATATGAAAACACACCAGCATATTCAGATTTTTAATCTCTACTAAGGTTTTAAAGCTGTTGTCTGTCTGCCAAGGTGTCAGGGCAAGCTGTGGCATGTCTTGGGACATTGCTCCGATGGGAAAATAAAGAAACATGTCAGTCAAAAACATTACATAACCCCAGCTAAACTGATCACAGCAGCTGATAAAATAAAGTTAAACGTTTTTTTGACTGAGAAGGACAGGTCTTGGTAATTGTTGCATTACACCGTTGTATTAATCTTTATTGTACCTGCCAGCAAAAGAAAATGTATTTGTGGTAGTAAGATAGTAAGAGGCCAGAGGGTGCCGTCCTCAGTCAGACCTGCCTGAAACACCTCCACAGGGAGAAAGAGCAGCAGCATTTTTCTGCAGTCCATTGTACATTTTGGGCCAGCACAGCAAAGGATATGGGTTTCAAAATGAAGCATTGTTTTAGACATTTGCAAATATATGGTTTAAACGTTCATTTTAGTTTTTTCTCTCAGCAGCTGAGTATGTGTATAAAGTGGTTTCCTTTTGTTCAGTGTGAGCACATTAATTCTCAAGAAACCTTTTGGAAATGTTGCAGTTGCTGTAACTACTCCACATGCTGTTGGCTAGTTGAAAGACAAATTATGTATTATACAAAATGCGAATAGTTCATTATATGTCAAATCAATTTAGTGGATTGTAAACTCTGACACACTCCACTAATGGCCATGAATTTAAAAACTGCCCTTTTAAATATAAGGCTAATGTTATTCTGTATTTTTATAATTGTCAACAAATCCCAAATCCATCTATTATTACTTCCCAAACTTTATGTGGCACTCAAACCTATTGGTTTCTACTTTCTTTAAAATAGCTCACAGATTTTAAGTAGTAGAAGTAAACGGCTGTCATTTTTGGCAAATGTTTCTCAAACAGAAGTAAATGGTGTATTTGTGGGGACTGTTTTCAGCTGCACATTAATACATGCTAGTGAGGATTTCCATCACCAGGGCAGTGTTTGTAAGGTTGATTCAAAACAAACTACACTGCCCTTGTTCATTGTTATGAAGGAACATATCATGCAGTGCAGCAGTGCAGGTCACTGATCCAGTTTTAATCATTTTTGCACGACAATGGAGCTTAATGGAAAGAGCAATTATTGGCTTTGGCCTACCCAGACAATACTTATTAGGTTCAATTCATTGTTGGTTTTGGTGCTTTCATAAGGTTTGTTGACAATATAAAAACTAGAATATCACCAGCCTTATCCTCTGAGTCAACAACACAATAGAAATCCTCCTTCCTAAGAAGTGATTGGCATGACTTCATTAAAAAGCCAGTAGTACAAACACTAAGATAAACAACTTGTGATGTGCCGTTTGCACAGTGCAATTCATTGACGGCAGGCCAATTGTGTGTTGCCCAACCGCTTTTTTAACAACCAGATTTGGCTTTCACCTCCTACAATGTACCATTTATTCCTCACAATTCCTTCATAGACTTCAGTGTAGAACTTTTTTGTGTGTTTTGAATTTTAAAGGAAATCCACCTCCTAAATTAGATTGGATGAAACTTTAATTATCCCTGTGGGGGAACTGCATTATTGCTGCAGTGGGGAATAGACACAGATAATAGATCAGATATGATGTGTTCAAGTTAGTGCCACAAATGTAACCAGCAAAGAAACATAGTGATTATTAGTTAACAAATTCAAGGATAAAGGTAATGATATAGAATTTCTGTTGTTCAAAATGTACATTGTTAGCTTTCTACATTCTTATATTAGAAGTCTGTAGCGCCTCTCATTTTCTAAACTAGGTTCCTGGGTGGAAGAAGTTTATTACTGTAAATGTACAGAACAGACTGATGGATTGACGCATTATCAACACACACACTAACAGCAAGATAGCATAACTAAGTCCTTGCGATGTCCCAAACTGCACCTGCATGCATGTTGCAAATGATAGGTCCATTTAATTCATCAAGGTGAACAAGTTTCTCTCCAGTGACAAGTGATCCAGCCTTAAAGCCCTGCTTGGTGACTGTGGAGAGTCCCAGATAATGTTGTGAATAATTTATGAAACAATGTCATTGCTTCTTCATAATGACTTCAAATGGACATCATCCAAGCGTTAAATGACAGGGATTAATCTACTTTAGAAATAATAGTCCTAATGGAATATTGAATCCTCTGGGACGCAGCCCAACTCAAGAGCCAACTGTGACACATTGCCTCTACCCTCAGTGTGCAGTGACCCCAAAACACACTATTAAAAGTTCAGTGTTCAGAAGTTCACTGCTTTTGTTCAGTCTGTGCTGTGCCAGGGTTTTTCAAATTGGACCTGGTTGTGTGACCCCCACAATTGCCTTGGGGGTTTCCTCCAAAAGTGATGATAGGTAAAGCCAAGGTGAACAGGTCAATTAAACAATTTCAAGTAAATAACCACAGAAAGTAAAGGTGCTATAAATACAGCGCAAGTTAATGTGATGACACTGGGACAGTGGCACATTAGGTAATGTATTGAGGTCTTGCAGTTGCTAGCAGGCAGAAAACATGTTACTAAACATCATCAAAATTAATAAAAGTGTCATCTTAGGCGGAAGATGAGAGTAGCCCACAGCGGTGTCAGCACACCAACCCAGGTAAATTTGACTACTGACACCAATGGGGATGTTAGGTAGGAGGTGGAAAGTAAATTAAACCACGTTTGTCCTCCTGAACCCCTACATCACTGTTTCTTCCTCCATATATTAGAAATACATACATGTTTGCAGAGCACACGTGTCCCCAGTTGGACAAATTATGGACAGTAGACGCACACCGACAGACAACATTAATTTGTTCTGAACCATTTTTCAATGTGCATATTCTACTGTAAATGATCTATGATCTTATAAATATAACAACCAAACCACAGTAAAAAAAAAACAGACATAATTGTGAATACATAAATAAATTGAACTCCAGGTTCCAGGAGGTTTGCTCTGACTTCACCACTTAATAGTCATATCTATCTATCAAGTCATAAAAAAAACATTCAGATACCCCTGCCTTTTTTTCCCATCTGCATGCAAATGGAAATGTGATAGCCTATACTGGAGTTGATCCAACAGAATGATTGAATTGCATGAACCTCACGTGTCTGAAATTACCCGGTGAGCCTGGAGTAGAATTTCATCACAAGCTGCGGCTCATTCATCCAAAATCTTGCTCAGTGATGCAAATACTCTATCATTTAAACTCATTTATCCTAGCTTTAGGGTTTGCAACAGAGACAGCACCCCCCACACACACATACACACACTCACAAAAACTGTTAGGTGAGAAATAAAGCAGGAAAAGGAGAGGAATCCAGTGCAACGCATTCATTCATTACTCAAATAGACTTGTTGCTTTTAGCAATACCAAATGGGTGACATTTCATTTTACAGCCTTCCAAGCTCTTTCTCTTCTCTCAGGTCTTGCTCATTCATCCTTTATTCCCCCAATTCATACAGAAATGTTCCAAATGATGAGAAACTGCAGTGCTAAGTCAGACGGGTACATTCAACAGGGCAGCTGCCAGGCTGAAACACACTGGTGAACTCTCAGATTCATAAATGATGATTACTATTCTGTCCTCCTTTTCATCCCCACTTCCTCTTTGGCTGCTTGTGCCTCAGAAAGAAGTTAATTGAAGCTTGCATCTTTGATCTTTGAGTAAGTGCAAATTCTGGGGAGAGAATAATTGATCCTCATGATATTTTTTATTTTATTTTATATTTAAGGTAATATTTATAATATCCAATCACTGATCTAGGGCTGGGCTCCGATAGCCAGTCCCACCTTGGATCCAGTTCCCAGACAGCAAAATACCCACATTTGTTAAGCTTTGAAGCTAAAGAAGATGTTCACGTTAAGAGTAATGTGGAAAATATTTAGATAGGGAGCTTCTCGTTTTCGGCCGGAGCTGTTGGGCACTTTTACCAGTAAAACATGAAAGCTCACTGGCAGCAGGTTATTATCAGCCGCAGCTAATAAACTTTATGGCTAACATAAAACTTTTGGCTGTTGTCAGGTGAACTTGCTCTCTGCACCCTGGTGTCTAGACTCCACTGATTGTCTACATGTTGTTTGTGAGGAAAAAGGAACACTCTTTTTAACGTATTAGTCATTTACACAGCCAGCAGTTAGGGAGCAACATCAGGATTCATTTGTGTCATGTTTGTCTAATATACTCTCTCTTTTTTAGCTCTGGTTTTGGTCTCCACCAACTCCTGAGGGAAATATTTGGCTCTTGAGCTGCTAAATGCTCCGCAATGTTCACCAGCTAGTCGCTAACTGTGCCTGTCTGCTGTTTGGTGATGGACAGATGGTGTAAAATACAATTACAATGAAGTAAGTTTTATCTCAGTTTAACTTATTCCTGGGTATCATATAACTATTGTAGGTTCCTGTACTTGAATCAGGTCACCATGAATAAAAAGTAAAGTGGAAGATAAGTAGGCTGTTATTTCATGTGTCAGATACAATTAAGTAACATTTCAGATCGTATCTCATTTCCTGGTTGGAGCTGCAGGTTGTGAACATTAATTAGGCGGCCACGCTGTTTCTGCCTTCTTAGTCAACAAAAGGTGATTACAGGTGATGCAGAGTTTTAGTTATTTATAACTTGCACATCTTGAAAGCTAAACCGAATAATATTCAATGAGAGATTCCAGAGGATTTGCAACATTGTGAACGTTGATCACATTTGACATAGTAACAGGCCTAATCCTGTCTTCATCACCACCACCTTTACCACGAAATGTGCTCACTAACTTTCAGAAGTACGATGCCACACCTTGTGGTTCAGTGAGCACATTAGTTTCTGAGAAATGGAGAGTAATTAATACTTAACAGAAGGAGTGTTAGTTTCTGGATGTAGATATGGTTAACAACAATGTGTGCATACCATGGCATTTCACAGAAGTGTCTCACAGTGGAGGCGATTCTTGCATACTTGAGCAAACAACAGCTACAATGGGACAACACCTACCTGAGCAGCACATGCACCTTGTTGGAGGATGAATCAGCATCGCAGTATTAGACCTCACCTGAGGTCACGCACATGCAGGCACATTGACGATGGCTACAAGAGGAGGCCTACATACTGGAGCAGATGCAAATCTACATCTGTTATGCTCAGTAGAGCTACACTGAATATAGAACATCACAGAGATTTCATGAGGCAGACACCCCACCTTAACAAAGCTGAGCTGATAAACACTTCCCATGTGAATAATGTTTTAGTTTTTTCGATCATGACCATTCAATAGAAAACTTTCCTAAACAACATCATCTGATTTCAGGATTAGTTATCTGTCTCTGCCAACCTTAAACAGATGAAACGAGAATGCCTACCGCTGTGTGAGTAAAAGAGAGCCTGAACGCAGTGTGGCGAGTTCATAGCTGAAGAGATACTTAAGATAGTGAGCAAGAGGTATTCCTTGCTTTGTTTTTTTTGTCATGTTGTTTTGTTATCCGGTTCATTTTTTATTTGTTGTTTGGATTCTTTTTCTTAGCTTCTACTTGCAGTGATTTATCGGTCCCTTGTTTTCTCTTTATCTTGTCTGCTTTTACTCATTTTTATGACTTTTTCAGGTTTGCATGTGCAGCACAAGGGATAGTTATATTATATCCAGGTCCACCAGCCTCTGATTTTTCTGTGCATTTTGATCGTCTGTTTCTTGACCCCTGTTTTTTTTTTCTCTTGGCAAAACACTTTAAGAAAACATTCTTGTCTGTATCAGCACATCAAGCAGTTCTCCTCTGAGGCTTGTCAGACACCCGTCACAAACTGTGACTATGAATGGCGTCGTGGTGACCCCGGCGTTGCTGTGGCACAGGCACACAAACACACATAGAAATCTAGTCTTCCATTGAGGCTCACCAGCACACACACACACACACACACACACACACACACGACTTTTATCTTGGCTGAACTTCAGAGCTGATACACGCTGGGCTCAGTGACGTGTGATTTGATCACTATGGAGAGCTGCCAGCAGTGTTTGCGCTTGAAAGTTGCAGTTCTGACACTCGGCCCAACACACACATTTACTTAAACACAGAGAAATGCAAACGCACACACAATACCTTCCCGTCCTTTCATATACTTGTTTGAGTTTTCTGAGCGTTCACATTCCTGTGAGGGAAGTCTCTCGGACAGTGTGTCTGATCTCAGTACGCTGCCTAGTGATTACACAGATAAAAGGGCAAGGCACAGCCTAGGAGGCGACACCAGGGGCAGCAAATAAACCCAACACTGATTTGCAGCAACATCAGCAGCGATGGAGGCCGACAAGGGTGTTAAGTTCCATCGAGGGAGGTCAGGGTTATCATGGACGTGAACGAAAAAGCTCTTGTTCGGTTGGTTTGACATGCTGGAGCTGATATAAATCAAATAAAAGGGGGGGGAAAAGCCAGGTTTTATCATGTTTCACAAGCATGGAGTGGTCAAGCTGTTTGTATTCACATGTACAATCAAATTATGGTGCTGAATCTAAAGTGGGAGGTGTATGAGAGCTTTGTTTTACTTCTTTACTTCTTGTTTTACTTTACTTATATTTACTTCTCATCTACAATATCAAGAATCCGACTGCTGGCTGACTTGACAAAGACAGTGTAGTCAAACAAGTCTCATTGTTGTTGGTGTTATGAGATAGATACAGCTGCAGCATCTTTCAAATTATTAAAAAAAGTGTAATTGCAAGTCGCTTATGTCAGGAAACAGATATCACTGTAACCGTTTTTTTATCAGATTGTTCAGAATGAAAGTGTTAGCACTCAACCCTTGATAATTCCCTCCGATCCGATTACAGCTACGATTTCAGAGGTAACAATTACTTTCATAATTACTTATAAGATTTAAGAGGGTTGAAAACAGATACCAAAGTTTCCCAGTGGGTCTCTTGTTTTGAAACCACATTCTTGACTGAAGGGCAGCCAGCATTCTCCTGACGTGTGGAGCCAAGCCAAGTGCGTGATTACTGTCCTCCTGACAAACGATAAACTGCAGCGACGGGAGGTTATTCAAATTGTAGAGGGTAGGAACTGCTGACAAGTAGGAGTACAGACAGAAAGAGACAAATAGAGACAGACATACCCAAGTCTGACTGAGCTCTGCGTTTAGGTTGCCAGTCACTGATAATAATGTAATAAATCAACACATTCTGCATATACTTATCGCAGCTGACCAGAGTGACCCTGATGGCATCTTTGCCCTGTTCTAAAAGTCATCAATTCTGATGCGACTTCTGCCAAGAAGAAGTCCTCTTATGATCAAACTGTTCATAGGTTCCTGTCAAACAGAAAGTTAGAGAAGAAGACAGGGCATGAGCACTTGGACTTGGTCCCCGGGCGCTGAAAAAAAAAAGGACGACCACTGCTCCATGCTGTCCTCAGGAGGAAGGACAGCATGGATGGGATAAATGCAGAGGACAAATTCAGCGTGTGATCTGCATGTGTGTGTTGTGCATGGCTGTAAT
>JAVQJL010083798.1:0-12100 GCA_036024295.1 Nannoperca obscura
CATTTTATTTTAAACAAAACCAAATAATTTTTAGTTTAAATCCCCCCCCCCCCCCCCAAAAGTATATTGTTTGTATGATGATATATTCATTTTGTTTTTTGCAAGGGTTAGGGTTGCAAGATAAGTCCATCTGGGTTTAAGAAAAAGCTCATCTTGACATTTTTTGGGGACATTAATTACAGAAAACAATAAAGATGGTGGTTACAGATTTTCTACGCAGTTTATATGACTGTGCAGAAGAGGCACTGTGTGTGAAGGAGATGCATTCAGTCCCAGGTCTGGTGTGATTGTTACAATAGGGGTTAGACAGTTTGTTTGTTGGCATTTCTTGCCCCCTAGTGGTCAAACCAGGAGCTGCATCTGGAAGTGATGGGGCCGATTTGTCCTCAAATTTGTCTACACAAATTAGAAAAATGGGTGAAGACTTTGTGTCACAACAACTGCCAGTGTTAATGGCAGTGACCAGATTTTGACCAGAATGACACGTGTCCATGTGTGTTTTTGTTTAGACTTTGATTCAAATTATACTTTTCCATTTATAATTGTCCCATTATGTATAATGTAAGTAAGTATATGTTTTGAGCAATATATGAATTCAGCTGAAGTTACTATTTTTGCATAAAAATACAGTTAAGTGTGCATAAAGGGTGTCCATACATTTTACAACAGAGGTTTATAAAATACTGTATCATCTGGAATCAGACAATGTAATTTATCATTGAAGAATTGGGATGTGGTTTAATGAAAACATACAGGCAAAGCAAAAAACACACAAGATAAAAATAGCAAATATTGGCATTTTATTTAAAATAATTTTGAATCTTTCTAACATTATTGAAGAAGAAACAAAGTGTCTAGATAAAAAAAAACACACAATCAAATATGTTTTTGAGTTTTTTGAAATCTTACCAAACCAAACTGCACTTTGTTGCCATCAGTGCAGAATGGTTTAGAATTACTAGTTGTTGTGTTATCCGATCTGTTTGTGGCGTGTTGGATCAATAACTTTGGGCAATGAGTGCGTCATATTGCATGTCTGTCTGGTTGTTCAATGTTGGCATTAATTTGATGGGACGTCATGCTGAGACTTCAAGAACAGTCAGTGATGAAGGACAGGCTTGTTTGTCTCACCATGTTGTCCGTGTGCTGGTACGGAAACAAAATAAACAAATCATTTAATTTCTTTTCATACATTTTCAGGTATAAGTGTCTCTTTTTGTGACGAGACCCCTGTACATTTTTTGACTGAAAATCCAATACTGAGTTCTGATCCTACATCCTCACCTCATAAAACAGCTGCGCAGTATACATGAACACACTAACATAGCCTATATTAAAATAGCTGATATTAAAACTGTTGAATCCAATCCAATTTTGCAGATTGCTCAGGATATTAACAATCATAATAAATATAATAAGTGGTTCTGCTTTAACATAGTAATTCAGCTGCACTCAGGCTTTCCTCTCAAAATGAATCAAATATGGTTGGTTTTAAAAAGCCCTCCTGCTCTATATTTTAGTAATAATGTATTCTGAGTGTCAGAGAGAGAAAGATGTGCATGTGATGGTTGGAAATGGCGAACAAATGAGGATGTGGGGAGGGTGGAAGGGGCTTCCACTGCCTGCCTCTCATTGGCCAGGCATGACGGCATTCTCCCCCGAGGCTCCCTCCTCCATCCATCCTGCTCTCCTCTTTCGCTCTCATCACCCCTCCCTCCATCTGTGCTCACCTCCCTCCCTTTCCTGCTTAGCAGCCGCCATCCACATCCCAACAGAAGCATAAGCTATAGCGTTAGCAATCTGGACCTGGAAGAGAAAAGCTCTGTTGTTTTTTTACATTATTTTTCTTTCCTCATCTTCACCTCCCATGGGTGCCAGCTTGGAACTTCTTCTCTCCCTCGGTTCCTCGTGTTCTCTCTTCTTTACCTCCTACTCCTCTACCTCCGCCTTCTCCTCTTCTCTTTTGGCTGGCTATGTATTCCTCCAACACGCTACCTCTGCCCACCACCCAGACCTCTGCAATGGAGCCGCACCTGCTAGCCATTAGCTGTTAGCATCACAAAGAGAGGGGTAAAGAAAGCAAGGAAGGCAAAGAGCGTTTGAAAGAGAGAGGAAACACTCTGTGGTTTCTTTGCTTTGCCTCACCCCAGCTGCTGGCCAGGACCATCACTGCTGATAGAACAACAACTCATCCATTTAGCCTTTGTTGTTGAGAGGCAGAAGTGACTTCCAGCTGAAGGAGCTGGCTTCCTTTCTAAAGGATCTACTGACAGCTACCGACCGGATGCCTGGCTGCTGCTGCTGCTGCTAATGGAAATCGTCTGGAGGCACAGACACTGGAGTCCATGCTGAAGCTGTTGACTGCTCTTTGTGGTTTGGATCTGGTCAGACTAAAATTGTAGGGTTATATCAGTGAAGAGGAAGTGCAAAGATACCGAGAGGCTTTCACGATACGCTTTTTTCAGTTTTACTATTTGGTTCCAAACTCATCTTGTTTTTTAATGCATCACTGGCTTAAAACTGACTCAACGAGTTCAGCATCCGCTCAGCCATGAACCAACACAAACGCATCATCTCCTGAAGGCAGAAAAGTGCCACGCTCCCATGCTGACAGACCACATCTCATCTGCTTCTGCCTTGTTGTCGGGACCGCCTGCTCAGGCTTAGACTGGGGCTCTTCAGATAAAAGGATTCCTACTGTTTCGGGCAATTTCACATTTCAGAGAAAACTCAAATCCTGTCAGCTTCATACCAGGTGTGGCCTCCCATTTGGAAAAAGGGTACAAAACACATCGACTGCTTTGATGTGTCGTCTCACACCCACCGAGCCTCGAGCGTTAAGGCCACTCAGTTGAAAGAGATTTTATCTACGTCTTTGAAGTCTAACAACGAAGGAGAAATAAAAAAAGGTGGAGTACTTATCCATCGCTGCTGTTCGCCGGAGCAGCGGCCCAAGTGTTGAGCAGCTTTGTTGCTAGGCAACGGCGTACTGGATTGGAATTGGTTGGGGAGTTTGGCACAGGAAGATGAGAGTGGGTAGTGTGACTGGATTTCAAAGTGAATCTGGCAGGTAGCTGGACGACCCAGCATTATGCCGAAATCAGCGTCAATACATCATTTCCTGACTGTTATTTTGTCGCACCTTGTGGCTGTTACAGGGCTCTGACAGTGGTACAAGCTGACGGGCCTCCACTGGCGTCTTGTCCACTTGTCCAGATTCTGTGGTGCCTAGATGAACTGAATAAATCTCAACGTTGCATGTTTTGGATGCCTGTGCTGTCTCTGCTGAGTTGCCATGTGTTCCAATGAGTGTCTCGTCGCTTCTTTCCTTGCTGGAGTCCTGAACGTCAGTCTTTTGTGACGCTACCCGATGTGGCGATATCAGTTTCTCTTCCCAGAAGGTCAGTCCCCTCGTTCACCAGGACTCAGCCGATTTGGCTCGACGGCGACCTCAAGGTGAATCTTGCTTAAGTTAAACACTTAAGTGTCAACCGTTCTGCTCCCAGTCCACCCCTTTTCCAACTCCAAGAAACCTGCGGGGACATTTGGACGACACACTGGAGCCATCTGCCACCCTGGCCCCAGAGCGGGACCGCCCCTCTCCCTCACCCTGCCCCACCCTGCCACCATCTCCTTCATGCTCCCCTCCGCCCTCTCCTCCTCCTATACCTGCCTTGACCCCGCATCTGCCCCTTCCAGCAGTACGCAGGGCGGTGGAGGACGGAGAGGGAACAGCAGAGGAGAGGGCCCACGGCAGTCAGGCCTCAGCGGACTCAGTCTGCAGGGTGATGGGTCTCCTTGGGATGGGACACCGACTCTTCGTCCCTAAACTGCTGGCGGTGAGAGAGAGGGGGGACTGGGAAACAGACGCTGGATAAAAAAAACTGAGCGTGCAGGAACGATTTGGTTTAGAGTTATAAAAGAATGGTTTATGGAATTGACCTATGACCCTTGTTTAAAACTGAAGCTTGTGCGTTCTGCTGTGGGCGTTTTCTATCACATTGGATAGGTGTGCCAGCCAATTACCTAACATTTTATTTACGAGAGATTGCTAGCCTGTTAGCTTTCTGCTTTAACCCCTGAATCCCACATGAATAGATTCATTTGGAAAACTCACAGTTCTCCCCGCTGTCTCCTATTCATCCTGCCCTAAATCATATTTAATTATTGTTAATCTTAGTCTTATTTGGAAATTAGCCAAACAGCCAAAACATGGTCTAGTCTGGACCAAGTTGACAAAAAAACATAAATTAAGACATTGATCTGCCATGTATAGTACTTACTGGTTTATCTCTAGATAGATTCATGTGATGACGCATCTTTACACCACAAGATGGTGTAATAGGTGTGTGATGGGTGTTTTTTTTTTTTTTTGGGGGGGGGGTTTACCTTTTATTGTCTGAACTCTATACTGCTCCACATCCTTGGTTCAACGAATTGACATTCAGAGTTGCTCAGTACAAGTTCAGCAGCTGAACAACTCCACTGCACTAATTAGTGTTTTTTGTGCTGTATTTTAAACATCTTGACATTTGTGTTCTCTGGAGGGGAGTTCTTTCAAACAACTAACTTTCCCGTCAGTGCCCTCTAACCTCTTCTAACCTGTATGCTCCTGTCATCTTGCAAGATGTACTATTATTTTTTGTTTTACATTTTAGGCATTAAGCGTGTGCTCTCTGTTATTCACTATGAGGTCAAAATTAGAATAACTTTAAATTGCCTCAAGCAACAAGTGATGACTGGACAAGTTTAAGGATCACGAGAGACACCTCCAAAAAGAATTAAAAGCTTAATGGCAGAAGGAAAATTGCTCCTAAGACGGGAGCGAGTATGAGCAAATGAGGATGGATGTGATACGATTAGGGATGTGAGGGGCTTTCAGCCCTCAATTGCGGATAATGGAAAGTGACTCTGCAGTTCTTACTAGAGGGAACAGGTGATATGATGATTCAAAAACAGCAGTGAAACTGTCCAGTTCAGTCTGCTGCTGACCACATACTCTCTTAATTGCCCGAACAGCTGCAGGTCCTGATCTCAAAATAATAAAAATTCATCTCAACAATCAAACTTGTTGAAGAGTGAGAAGTGGCTCACACATGGCAACATTTCCTTCATCAAGTTGTACAGCAAATAGCCTTGAAAGTCTGTCCTCCTTGAATATAGAAATCTAATGACAGCAAGCTGTTAGAGGTCACTCTGTGGCCTGCGTGTCTGACTCTTAATGACTCGCTCGTCTATCTGTCTCCACCACCACTTCCCCTCTCCTCCCACCTTCTCATATCTCGCTCCAGACGTCTAAGGAGGACCTCTTGCAGGCCGACTTTGAGGGAGCTCTCAAGTTCTTCAGAGTCCAGCTGCCTAAACGCTACAGAGCTGCGGAGAACGCCCGCAGGCTTATGGAGCAGGCCTGCAACATCAAGGTAAGGATCTATACAAACATGCATTTCCTGTCCCTAAGCCCCACATCTTAATTTCAATTTTTTACTTTTAACTGTAACTGTAAAATCAAGACCATTTGCAATGTAAAAAACATTTTGTACAAGTGTGTACAAATGCGCGCACACACACACACACACACACACACACACACACACACCATTCCTGGAGTGACTATGAGATTATTGTATAAGTCCAAGCAACACAATAAGGAATTCCTGTGTTGGCATCTCCCACTGAGAAACAAATACCTTTAAGCAAAGGGGTCAGAGGTCCTGGAGCATTTTTCTCTGTTGTGGGGATTTAATCTGTGACTGTCTGGTTGCAGTATGAGGTACTCTCTACCACAGATTTGGTTTATTGCACTTAATGCTTAGCTGTTTATTGGTGTCCTTCTGGTGTTTGTTTTTTTAAATCTCTTTTCTGTCTGTGTCTGGTGACCAGAGTCAGGGTTTCTTGTGTTTTATGTGCACTGCTCTTTACAGAGATCAGCTGTCAGTCAAAAATACTTTGTGGGACTGTGACATCTTTCTCCTTGGATTTTCTGGTGTTGCTAAAGTTGTGTAGAACAGAAAAAGCTTTTATAAAATGGATATACTGTGGGTGCAATCTCCACTGTGTTGGAGAAGCCTGACATAGAGGGAAGGAAAATGTCTCAGATAATTACTGCATTCTTTAAAGCGGCTATAACAGATATTTTACAATAAGAATGTATCAAATGACAATGTGAAAGAGGTGCGCTCGCAGTGATAAAACTAAAGAGAATTATCACCTGAATCTGCAGCTCCCCTCGGCTTTACGGAGCTTTATAGTGATCTTCAGGTAATTGTCTATATATTTACCTTTTTAGTTCACTCTCACCCCTCACATTGTTTTTGGGCGACAGCAGGCAGCTGTTTTCAGCAAACAAGCTCTAAAAACCCGCTGTACACTACCTTTTCAGCACCAAAAGGAAGACAGACACAGCCACTAGCTGGTGAACATAATGGAGCATTTAGCAGCTAAAGAGCAAGATATTTCCCTCAGGATTTGTTCAGAGACCACAGTGGAGACCAAAAATAGAGTCAGAGGAGAGTGAATATTAAACTTATGTTTGGCAGATGGCCAGAAACACAACTCCAAATGAAAGCTAATTTAACTGCTGGATGTGTTTTTTATTTATTAAAAAAAAGCTTCCACAGATGGTAGTCATAGTTTTCTTCAAAGCTTACCAGGTTGGGTGGTTACTAAAATTCCCTTACATGCAGACACACTAACGATATCATCCTCCTATTGACCTTAATGAGGCTGATGGCATTCAGAGAATTTGCTGAGGTCACCAGAGACCAAAAGCTGTGCGTGTGTGCGTGCGCGTGCGTGCGTGCGTGCGAGTGTGTTGTGATAGAGGAAGGAAAGAGTTGACAGAGAAAGATTGAACAGATAGTCATCGTCCCTCCACCCTTCTCTTTTTGTCACCCCTTCTCGCTCTCTGTTCACTTCTCTCTGTATCTTTACATTTTATTAATTTTCCGACATTCTTATCTTGAAAAAGAAAAAGATTTCAGTGAGTCAGCAGGTTGTGATGTAGTGTTGTGCTCAAGGACATGCTGGCAGGACACATGGCTCTAAGTGCTTACTATCTCCCCATGTGTGGTGAATTTCTGTGTTTTTCTACAAACAGGATATCCTGCACTGTGACTCTATCTCTGGTGGTTTAATAGCATTTTGGCACTCTTGCACAATCCTGCAGCTATACAACCTGTCATATCAGGCCTTATTTTGTACAAGAGCACGCGCGCACTCAAACATGTAATGTAACACTTCCATGATGCTGTATGGAAGTATCTGCAGGTTTTTCTTTTAAATTTTAGTTTTATCCTGTAAACACATTTACAGGATTATAGACTCTCAAACACACACACACACACACACACACACACACACACACACACACACACACACACCAGTAGCAACTGACTAAATGAAGTATCATTAAAATACACATGCTGAATGAAAAGAGACTGTGCACAGGCAGGTAAAGTATGCTAAAACAGGGAATCTGTCTAATAAGTATGGCTTAGCCTCAGGATAGATAGGAACCCTTTGTGTATCTTCTCTGCGCATCTCTAGTTCCTCCCTTGTCGATCTGTCACTCCCCTGCTGTTCCTCAGCTGCCACACACACACACAGAGAAAAACTCAGACTGTTTAATTGAATCAGCCTGATCGGGTCTTGAACCTGTATGATTTCCTGTTGTCAGACTCTTGGTTCCAAATTTGGGGGAAGAAGTGTCAGACCAAAACACTACCTTAAACATTATAGTCATGACAGAGAAAAACACGGATACTGGACACATCCTAATAGCATATGTTTATATATCCTGTCACATCATCAGGTCTTTAACTTCTCCTCACAAGCACCGTCTTTATACTGTCATGTTTTTAAACCACTCTTTGAACTTTTAAAAATAGAATATTCCCTGTGGATAAAAGTATATGGAGCAAGTCAGACTGAGAGAGATGAGAAGGACTAACAGAAGAATGACTTCCTTTCCTTCTACTCTTCACTTTTCCCCAATTTTGCCACTGACCATCCAACCAACCCAAACTAGTACACAGACAGATCACAGCATGTCACATCAGCTTGTGACAGCGCTGAATCAAATCGCCTATCCAGCCACACCATGCCACATAATGTCACATCATGTCGCCAAGAACACCACACGATCCACATCCAATCCTTCCATGCCATGACTTGATACACTATCCACCACATCAGTTATTTTTTCAATCAATCGTTTGCTATAAAATGTGAGAAAATAGTGAGAGAAGCCTGTCACAGTAAGGTAGGTAATGTCTTCAAATTGCATATTTTGCCAGACTAACAGTCCAAAATCCAAATGTATCGCATTTTCAGTGATATAAACAGAGAGAGGCAGAAAATCCTCACATTTGAGGAGCTAGATTCTGTTGTCGAACGATGAAATCGAGTGTTTTAATTGTTTCACCCCTGCATCACATTTAAATGCTTCTCAGTGCCACGCATAACACACCCAACGCAATATTTTACTACATACACTGTGACTTACTAGACTGTTACTAGACTGATTGACTCTTTAATTAACCAGGAGTGAACAAAAGCACATAAGTGGACAAAGTCAAACATCATGAATGTATTAGGGACAGACTGAAGGATGCTGATACTACAGGTACATTGATTGAACATCTACTATCCGGTCATCTGGCACCAGGGATGAGAGGAAAGAGAGGAACCAGGGTGGAAAGGGAGTTCTATATTAAGGGAGCCAGTATATACAGTACTTTCCTTGGAAGAGCGTTTCAAGACCTGCCATGCTCAACCACCATCAGAGAAAAAGGAATAACCAGCCTGTCAAGCCACCCCCCCCTTTACATATTTCCCTCTGTCGACGTCTAAATCGGATCAGCAGAACTCTGTAAGCTGCTTAAAACATCGAAAGAATTCACTGGCACCTTGGCTTGATGTACACAACGGGCTGTAGGGTGGCTTAGCTTTTCTGGGGATTATGGGAAGAATTTGAATTTGTCAGCCTTCTTAAACATCCGCCGGACCGCAGCTGGAGTGATGACTTTTCATGAGAGAAATGTCGTATATTCATTTGCTGCCCGGGGTTTGACTGATTAATCCGTATTTTTTTTTACCAAATCCTTCCAACAGAAAAGCTTAACTTTAACACACTGAGGAGAAAGAAGAGAGAAGGATGTGTGTAGAAAGACAGACACAATCATTTATAAGGAAGGAAATAGTCCCAGAGAAAGACCTGCATGGACCTCATGGGCAACAGTAGTTTTTCTAAATGTACAACTTTACCATGTGCAGTGTTTGACTGGGAACTGATCATTTAAACATTGAGCCATTTAATTTTGTGTTTCGATGTCTAGCTTATACGTTGGTTAGCCATAGTATCTCTGCTCAAATAAACTGCTTTGCTAACGCACAAGATTAATCAGATAGATAGATGATAGACTTTAACTATGGCTTAGAGCTAACTAATAGTCACACTTCAGATAGACGTCTAAATCCATCTGTTGCACAAAGCTAGTTCCTAATTAGGACAAATTTGTCATGAATTTGGGGTAAACTCAGACTACAAAACAAGGCTGACGGAAAGATCGCGAGAAACTGTTCACTCCTTTACTTCAGCAGCAAACGTTTCCACCGTTCTGAAGACATCTAACTGGGAAATGTCAGCAAAGGATGTGAAAATACAAAAGGCGTGCAGTATCAAAAAATCTCAACGCACTGCCGCCCTGAAGCCCAGCTGAGAGGCTGTGGCTTCTTAATGTGGCAGGTCTGAGGGCTTCTGCTAAGTCGTCAGTCAGGTTCAGGATTGTTTCCAAATGTAAACGACTGATGATGTCCTCACTGCTGTGTATTTGCAACAGGTTACGTAGTCCAGGAAGTCTTTCCCTTCTCATTGCTCATTGCATTGTTAGAAAACCTCAAACAATGGGTCTTAGTTCTGAGTTAGCCTGGAGGTCGGCTGGCTAACCTTTTGAGCTTAAAATAAGTCAGTCTGTAGTTTTGTGAAACTTAAAATTAAGACTGGCTTAACACAACAGACAGAACATTTTGTGATACCGGCCCCAGATGTTAACATTAGATGAACCTGCTGGCTAATTGGCTAATAAACTGTTTGTGTTTATGTTAACTACTCTGGACTTTTGAAAGCTTCAACTCAGGCCAGATTTACAGATCAGAAAGTCTTGCTTAAGTTTAGTCTCCCTTATATTTCAAACATCTGAAAGCATTTTTAGTCATCTATTATTTATATATAGTATCATTTTAAACTATGTAAGAAATGTTGTTTTATTTATGTTACTTATATTATTTATATATTTTAGTTAAATAATTCAGGTGTAGCTCACAAGATATTTTAGTAATGTGCTCACTCTTTGCTGTCATCATGGTTTCTTTAGATTAACACAGGTTATTTTGAGTTTCTCTTTGCTACTACTGCCTTCCTTTCTAATACACCTGTGCTATCTACGTGCACCTGCTCATTAGTGGCGGAGAATTTGTCCTATAAAAGCTGGTACTTACAAGTTATGTAAACCATAGTAAATTACTCAGTATCTTCTCCCTGAAGGAGATGGACGACAAACTTAATGCATCATTTCTTATTGTCTTAAATTATGATTTTCATATATGTATGATTGAATCCACATTACCGGACTGTTAACGTTCTACGATGTACTGTCATGAAAGAGACGAATATGTTTGGGATAAAGAGAAAAATACGGTGGCAGACTAAAAGAGAGACAACAAAGTGATCCCATAGATAACTAGGGGTTGATGCATTTCTCCTGTCAGGAGGGAAGAGGAGGAGCCTGTTGCCATCGCAATAGCTAGGTTGTCGGGACGTTTTTAGTTGTGGGATCCTTTGGGAGGCATTTTCAGTATTCAGGCATCGTCCAGGACAGCCTTGAAGCTGCTTTCACTTCACTTCCTGGGTTTTACTGTTGGAACGATGTGCAACTATGAATGACGAGTCACTGTGGTTGATCTGACAGCTTCCTTCCTATCTCTCTTAACCTCAAGCACACACACACACACAGAGTGAGTATAGATGTGTAAACAAGCCTCTATCTTTATTTTTACCAGCAGCAGGAAACAGAAAAAACAAAACCTCCAGACTGCAACCTAAAGAGGGAGTCTAAGAAAGTGAAGGAGGGAGGGAGAGAGAGGCACAAATGAGAGACTGTAAGAGTGAGAGAGAGAGAGAGAGGGGGAAGTACTCACTCAGTGGAAAGGAAGAAAAAGCAAACTCATCCTCCTTTGTCACACACTTCTAGCGTTACAGAGAGGGAGAGAGGAAACAAACAGGTGTGTTGTACTGCCCTCTCGCTCACCACTCCCCTCCTCCTCTCAGTGGGCGGGACTTCAGCTCCTGAGGGACTCTTGAAAGCAGCCAGTCGCCTCCTTCACTCTCAGAGAGAAACAAAACCTGCCAGCAGCGCTCCTGTCCTTTTCCTTCTCCACCACTTTTCCTCCTCCTTCTTTTTCATCATCTTCTTCATCCTCTCCTCCTCCTTGCCGTTGTGGGGGGAAAGAGGAGTCAAGATGATGCAGGAGGTGTCCATCATGGTGGCGTACGACGCTCATGTCGTCAACCGGCCGGGTGAGGAGGACACCCTGGCTCGCTTGGTTGCCCACTCCAGACCTCTCAGAACTCCAAGAACGGTGGTAGGTCTGTTCTTCCCTCACTTTATTTATTTCTTCATTCTGTCTCTTTCTTTCATGTTTGTTTTTTATATATTCCTATTTAACTAATGAGAGACCCAACTATTTCTACTGACCTTTATCTCTTGCAGTTTTTAGATAAGAAAAATGGATAGAGTAATTCACCTGCTTCCTTCTTTTTATTTCATCATCTCTCCATTTTCTCTCTTTCTTATCATGGAATTGCTTATATGTGTGGAAAAAGTCAGACTTCGCAGAAACTATATCTGTCTTTCCATGAGTTCAATGTTGTGAACTCATGTGTGAATGTGTGGGTGTGTGTTGTGTTCCTACTGAAAGTGTGATCAGATGTTTGAGGTTACAGAGCTTTGTCATTCAGTCCAGTCGCAGCACTCGTTTGTGGCTGTCAGTTTGTTTCAATTACTGAAATTTAAATTTGGAGTCAATGGCGACCGTGTGTGTG
>JAVQJL010083808.1:0-12505 GCA_036024295.1 Nannoperca obscura
ATCCACCAGAAATAGGCACTCAAACCACTCAAAGTCCTTGAAGTTGCAGACTGCAGGTTTAAGAAGAGCTAAGAGTGTACATATGTCAATGTTCGGCCCATTTCACTTTTCACAATTCAGCTAAATCAAGAAGAATTATATTCTTAAAAATTCCACAAGTCACAACCTCTGGCACAAAAGAATTGTTATGTCCAACCTATTAAACGGAGACTGAACACTCAATCATCATTAGCAAATGAACTGCAGTCTCTGTTTACATGTTGAATTTCTTGAATTGACCGCAGCCCTGGTTTTGATCAGAGTTTTGGCAGCTATGGCAACCTGCTGCTTTGTATCCCTCAGCCCTCATAATCACCATATTCTTAATTCCCTCAACATCTCATGTAACTGTGGACCTGGGGCACTGCAAAGATGTGTTGACATACAGTATACAGTGATACAGGAATTTGTGAACCAACACAGAAGATCTATCAACCAAAATTTGGAAAAAATCATGTAGCGTTTTATCCCCCCACAACATGGACCCTGACACACCCTTATGCTATCACATGGTGTGCAGGAAGCTTGTGCAGTGTTATTGCTAAGCTCCGGTTACCAGCATCTCTCCAGGGATGATGCTAAGTACGTTTGGAGAGGAGAGTAGTGGAGGAAAGGTTTTGAATTGGAGTCTTTAGGAGGCAGCCGTGGACCATGTCCTGGCACCTGGGCCTGACGAGGAGCCGGGATATCAGATGTGAAGCCCTGACACCCGTGAGCAGCCCAATACACCCTCCCTCAGGTCTTCAATCGATAATAATCCAGTCTAAAGAATTATTCATACATGCTGTTCCTGTAACAGATCAGTCAAAACATATTGATATTCCCCGCTAATGAGCAGTGGTAGGTCACAATATGGGAGAACCGGAGATGCTACATTTCTACCATTCTTTTCCTGCCCCAGAAATGCCGGTATTAGTCTTTCAAAGCGCTCTGTGAGTGCAGACGCACGTGCAGAGACAAAGTATGTGTCAAAATTTAGAAGTGAGCAGAGTAAAATGAAACACGGTGTGGAGGTGTAGTGGAAAAGGTGAGTTGGGTTAATAATGCTGGAAGGCTCTGGAATTAATAACTGTATAAAGGTGTGTGTAGTGTGTGTGTGGTGTGTTGCTCTAGTGTGTCTGCAGGTGAGATTATTAAAAGAAGCCGTATTCTCTTCACTTTACAATCCCTCTTTCCTTTCTGTCATTCATCTGTCTTTGTCCATCCATGTAACGCATGGATGGGAATCAATTGAAGTTCACGGAGTTAAACATTTGGATATTGTTTCAATAGGGATCATAATTCATCGAGTTATTATAAATAGGTAGATCCAGTTGCTGAAGAAAGCACCACCATGTGATCATCTAACCAGCTCCAGATGGATCATAATCAGATAATCAGATCAGAGAGATACAGTCTGCTTCATTAACAGCTGTTTATTAATTCAATGAGAGTGTATTTTTATAAGCTTGGGTCCAGTTGTCACAGGTCCCAGTACAGTAGTACAACCCAGTGACACAGCAGTGTTTCAATACTGTTCAGCAAAGCAGATACTGAACTAAGTGGCAAAAAGTTCGTTTTATGATAATAAATGAAGTAGTGTATGCGATGCAATTATTGCAGAAAACCTAAACCTGTACAGGAATATAAATAACACAAGTGCATAAATAACATAAAGTACGTGTATAAGGCCACGCTGAATTCACTGTTTACATTCCCTGAAATCATTATTAGTGTATTTTAGTGGGAATATTTTCCTCCTTGTAAATTCTGGACCTTGTAAATCAAATGTACCAGAGACAGCCTGAACAAAGCGGCTGCTTAGAGCCCCGCGGCCTGCAGAGGACTGAGAAGCTTTCTTTGGGTTACAACTTCTTTCTTTTTTGGTCATAATTTAGGTATTTAAAGATACACTCCCTGGTTTTGCCAGAGTGTCAAGAGTATCCCTGATTACCACATACGTTTTGGGATTGTAACCAGTAAAGTGGGGCGGTGCAATTGGGGCTGCAGAACAAAATCTTGTCGTGAAGTTCAAAAATGTGCTTGTTTATTTCTTTAATATTTTTAGGTACTTCCCTAAAATGAGCAGTCATTCTTTATCAAATTAATTTGTAGTTCATTGCTGTGAATAGTCAACTTTTAACCAAAAGGAAAGTTCATTCTTGACCTTAGAAACAGTTGACAAAACAATCTCACCATCATGTCCATTTAGAAGCAGCTTCTCTGAAGCTCTCCTTTGTGTTCAGGACCTTCCTCCGTAGATTGAGTTGGCACGGTTAGAATAATAGATTCCATTTTCTCAGGACTTCTTTGGTCCCCCAAAAAGCTCTTGAGGTGTGTGTTGTGCACTTTCAATTCAGCTAAATATATCTTTTAAACGTGAACGTCTCTGCCTGCCCTCTGGCAGTTCCCGCAGTGAACACGGGGTGGCGACACGTGGCTAATCAGAGCCATGTGGCTCCTGTGGGCACAAGTCTCTCCAGTGAAGTTTGTAGGAAGGAGTGCTCTCAGTTGGAGAGAGAGAGAGAAAGAGAGGGGGGGAAGTGAGCTGGTCTCCAGCGAGGAGGAAAGAGACACAACAGGAGAGACGGAGACAACTTTCTTCCAGACTCTTACTTTTTTTTTCACCTAGAGGGCTTCGGTGCGCTTTGAAAGAGGAGCGGAAAACAGCGCGCGCGTTATCAAGGCACTGTAGTTTTGATTGAGATCGTTTTTTGGAGGGGCTCGAATTAAAAATATTGAGTGTAGTGGATGTGAACAGCGGGCGGCGGTTTAACACAGAGCCGGAGGAATGTATCCAACTCGGGCAGCGGCGAGCCCGCGTCTCTGGAGATGTCCAGCCTGCGCTCTCTGGATCACCCTGCTCCTCCAAAGTACCCTGGACCTGAGCGCGTCTGGTGAGTCTCCATACTTTCCCCCCCTTCCATCGGTAATCATTCCCGTCTTTCCCCTGCTTCCTCTGCTGGCTGTGCTCTCTGCGGTTCATCCCAAACACGCGTGAACTCAACGATGTAATCTGTCACGACGAAAAATCTTTGTTGGGACTTTAAGCGGGGGCCCGAAGCGCTCGGTTGTGGTTTTCTGGTGACTTTGTCGCACTTTAAAGACAGTTTAAGTCATCCATCATTACAATATATATATTTTTTTTTTTCAGAGACCCCTCTGTTTGTTTTTCGATCCTGGAATCATCTCATAAATGTTCACAAACTCTTCTTGCATCCATACAAAGCAGAGCTGTTTGCCATCATTCAGCCTCCCCTCTCATGTAAATGATCTTTGGTTTGCAGATTATCGCCCCATTGTCATTCTGAAGCCTCTGCACGGGGAAAGACTTGACTCCATTGGCAGACAATAGGAGGGCTCTTAAGTATGTGTGGCTCATTTAAGTCAGTTTAAAGATAAGAGATGCATGAAGTCTTAATTTAACTTAATTAAACCATTTGGGTTTGACTGGTGGTGAGAGAGCAGTGGCTGTTTCAGGCAGTAAGATGAGGATGCATGGACAGCTTTTAGAAAAAAATGGGCCTGTCTGTGGCCTCTAGGAAACAGTACTGCTATTTCTTTTAATTGCCTTTAAAAAACAAACACTCCAATACATTTGTTTATTTGCTCATTCAATAATCTTAGGAACTTTATATTTATATATATTTGACTGGACATGGCAGAGTGTGCTTTATCATCATAAAGAAACGTGTGGTGGTATGTGTAGCCGGTTTTTGGTTGACTAATATAAGTATGATTGAATTCAGTTTGAATTAAATTTGAATTGTTTATGAAGCCGCTCGTGGAAAGCATTTCCATTTTTTTTCTGTTCTCTGGCTTTTGAGAGCACATAACAATCCTCCCCTCCTAGATGGATGGTGATGAATTATCTCCGAAAGGTTTTTGGGGGGTTTGTTTGGATTATCTCTGTCCTCCTAAAATGCTTTAGGCTGTTATTTACAATGGAGATGTACAGTATATGCTGCGTTGAGTGTAAAGCTCTCCGCTGTGGCCCTTCTCTTGCCACTCCTTCTTCTCCATATCTTTCTGCTCTTAGGTAGAGAGGAATGTTAATCCTGGATGAGTTAGATATAACTTCTTCAAATGGAGTTTTATGATCAAATATGGAGTGGAGGAGAGCCAAGCCCCTGCTACTTCATATCTGGAAATAGACAAGTGGAAATGACTGCATCTTTTTTCCATGTTTAGAGGCAAAAACCACCCTGAAAATGTAATTTTATATGCTAATACGGTTATTCATGAAGCAAAACTGATTTGCTTTTGCAGTCCCTCCCTGCTGGAAACCATATATCCGCTGAAAAGCTTCAACCGCCGCCAGTCAGAGATGATCTGCAGCTGCTCTTTTTGTACTTTTGTAGCTTTACAGTAGCCTTGATGGTTATGGACACGAAGATGACGCCCATTAAGATGCTTTGTACTTCCACTGCATCCTCAAACTTGACCTTCTATTCACCGACCAATGCAGCAGCTCCAGGATTATGTTTGTAGATGATATCGCTGGGAGTCTTGTCTCTCCTCTGGCTCACCATAATGAGAATGGTCAGAGAGGAACAACAGTGTGGTTCAACTGTAATCAGTGCAGTACCTTGTGATCAGTGGCCAGTAGATCTCATACGGGCGTATCGTGGAAGCAACCGAGCAAACGTGAGATGGAAGGAACTGAAAGTCGTGGTTGTCCATCTTTATTTGCTGCTGTTTGCTTTACTGGACAGACTGCAAGCTTCCAGTCAGAGGTCAGAGGTCACTGCTCTGTCACTGTGGTTCAAATGCCAACATTTCCAGGAACATTCGGGGCTTCCCCTGGCAACAGCAAGGGGATTTTGTTTACATGGCCGACAAAAGATGTCCAGCCGGCCAACAATAAAAACATATATCTATGTATGGTTTGTATTTTATGGAACTGTATGTTGTCTCGGCCGCTTTTTAATACCTGGAATTGTGATAACTGGCTCACAGAATGCAGTCCAAGTCACGAACAGTACGCTAATCAATTTCTTTTTAAAACCTATTAAAGATCAACACTCTTTCTGCATTTACATGCTCACAAAATCCTGATTAATGTAAGCGATCAGGTCAAGGCAGAAAATGGATAATGGGTTTGTACTTGTGTTCGTCTGATTACTCTACAACATGAGTTTACATGCACTTTTGTCAGCCCTCAGATTCTTCCCTCCCCCTGCCAAAAACAGCATAGGCCTCACTATCAGCCTTCTAGGTGCTAATCTAAACCAGGATGGAATCATGTAGAACAGATCATGAGATTTAGTTCTTCTTATAGGCACTGCATCTCTTGAACTATCCTCCTTTGGAAAACTTAAAAACCCACATGACCTAGTTTTTTCTCTCTCTTCCAGCAGGAATCTAGCTATGCTAACTGGGTTTATTCTAAATCAGTTAACCTGAAATTAAACCCAGGTTTTGCAGCATGGAAATCAGTTTTCTGCTAAAAGTGTGCGACAGTCAGATCACCATAATTAAATGCACATAAACGTAAGATGGGTGCACAATAGTCACCATCATTCCGTCTTTCAGCCCCTGGCCTTTAGCTGCAAAGTAATAATCTGTGACACGTTCATGAAAATAAATTGACAGCAATGTTTTCCAACTATATAAACTGTGTAAATGTTTCTGAACATGGGACATTCACCTCTGAACATAAAAGGTCCTCTGCAGGGCAGCGACTATGTGAAATCTGTTTAGAGTTGCATTTAGTCTTTTAATAACACTCAGGAAAGCTATAAATCACGTTGGGTGGAACTGCCTCAGTGCAGTTTTCAACAGGACACACTGTTGACACTAAAGGCACTTCACCCCTGGAAAAAATCCCTCGGTCCTACAGGCTGAGTGTGTAGGAGCCTGTCCTGCTCGCCCTGCTGCTGAGATGTCTATCTGTCCTGTTATATGTCTTCTGGCATTTTCTGAGACTCATATTAAGGGAGCCGTTTACAAGGAGGTGAGAGAGACGTCAAAGTTTATGGTAGCACTTTCTTTATGCATCGCCGTAAAATACGTGCAAATCAGCCTTTCCCTCTAGTGATAGCTCAGTGCCTTTTCATCATCAATTTCTCCTTTTATGTGCGACTATACTCCGCTTATCTATATTTTATCCAGATTCTCTGGGAAATGTTGGGCTCCATCACCGTCTGAGTGGTACATCTCTTTCAGATAGATGGTTCTGCCATGTTTAAAACTCAACTCCCACTCTGCACAGTGCACGCTACACTACCTCGGGCATCGGGTGGTGTGCATCCCTAAAAGCTTTTGGCAGACATAGAAGAATGTGGCAGGAACTGTAAGTGTGAAACGGGTCTTTTTCTGTGAGGGGGGGTGGTTGATTTCTGTTTTTTTTTAGACACTTTGACTCCACTTTGAGCGTGTGAAATGGGAAGAAAGTCATGGACATTCATTTAATCAGCACATAGCCATAAATCATATGCTTCGACTCTGTTTTATGTCACTGATTTTAAACCTCGGTGTGTAAACCACGTCGTGCACTGGCAATTACCTACTTCCCACTCGTTATTTAGCACATGTGTTTGCCAAGGCTCAGTGTGCTTAAGGTTGCCATAGGGCAAACTGTTTGGAGAATATTGTGTGCTAATTGTTTAACTGATGTGCAGCCAGCGGGCGAGTTGCTTTAATTTATATAAAAAGTAGTAAAAAGTAAGATATTTAAATAACTCTTGTTCAGTGCCTTTCTTTTCTTTTTGTGTAGAATTCTTCATCACTCTCTTATTGTCGTTGTTCTTCCCAAAGCAGTACTACCTCATTGATTACTCCAGAATTTACTAAATATGAAGTTTCCCTATGTGTGATGCCAGTAAATTACATGGTTGTCTTCCTCTGAGTTGCTGGCTGGAATGTCCTGATAATATGTCGTCAATGCCTGGTTGATAGAGGAATTTTTGGAAGAAGAACCTGATTTAGGTTTTCCTTTGTAGATCTACTCTCTGCCAAGTCAGGCAAAATGCTTTCTGTGAATTGTAAGAAGTGTATATTTCCTTCATTTGCGTAATATTGGCAGGAACTTTTCCACAAATCGGACTCTGTGGAGCATGCTTGTTTTTCAGCGGTCAGAGTCCCTCAGAGAGGCAGCGTTTAATCAGAGGCTAAATACAGTGCACTCAGAACCTCGTCGGGGACGTTTGATAAAGTTTCTGCCACTACAAGCTGTGGCCAAGCGTGAAAACCCTTTTCCTGCAATTTACTGTCTGCACAGGAGGTCAGTCTGTTAGAGAGAGAACCCTCTGCTGGGTTCAGGGAAAGGCAGCGTTGGATTAACAAAAGGAACAAAAAACATTAGTTTAGGTGTCAGAGCTGAAGTTGAGAAGACGTGAAGAAGAAGTGTATAGAGGTGGCACTTAAATGATTTTAACAGAGTCCGGACTGAAATAAGCTGCAGCAAGGCAGCATTTATTTTTGTCAAGTGTATGGTATATTAATAGACTATAATTAAATTTGCCCCTTTCAAATCAATTGGCCTGTTCTGTACGTCCGGCTGCAAATTAAATTGCTTTCTATAACTTCTATTCAATACTTTCTATGTTGATGCCTTTCAACTGCTGTCTGGAAGACAAATTACGCCCGCCACATAAAAAATGTTCTCTGCTGTACTTTATACACACGATACAATGAGTCCTTTGCTGCAGTTGTAAGGCAAGCTGTAAGTACGGGAGTGTGCTGATGACAAAGTGACACTTTAATGAGTCTAATGGAATAAGCCACACATACTGCATATCATTTTCCCATATGGACTTGGCACGGTTTAATGTTGAGGACTGTGGGGAAATAGCACTGGCTTAAAGGGCTCTAAATTTCATTGAGACCTCTCTTCATTGCAGTTCTATCAAATTACTGCTTTGCTAGCAGCTAGCTAGCTTTGCCCCGGCTTAATGTGAGGTGATCATGCTACATTTCATTTAATGGGGAGTAGGATGAAACATGTCTTTTTAAATTCACTATATGTGTCAGAGTAAATCTTTTAAAACCCTGTTTGCATTGCATTAAGGACTTCAGAAACCCCCACTGCAAGCAGACTGGCAGATCTGCATCCTCCCACAATTAGGTCTTTGTATCACACCACGCTCCTTCCAAGGTATTAAATACCCCTAGCTTTATGGGCTTCTCTGCCAAAAGTATTCATATTTATTTCCCCCCAAAATGTTTAATTTATCAGTCAGTGGAGGAATTTTTCACCTTATCTGCCTTTTCCCGAAATGTGTGTTATTGTCACATTTCTGTCCATTTGAAATTAGCTTTTTTGCATTACAGCATGGTCATCTTTTTCACAACACTCCCTAAGTACTCGGCCTAAGCCAAGTAGTCGGGTGAAGTAAAGGGCAATTGTCACTCACACTGAACAGAATCAGTAAGCGTGCTCTGCGCCTGTTCCACTGTATCATTTCAGTGAATTTAAAGTTATTGAAAAGAGGACATAATAAAGTGTCCCTTCATTCACTTTCTGAATAACTTTAATGAACAGAGATCGTTTGGTGTTCCTGACCTTTCAGTGACATTAAAGTATTGCATATTCGTCCCTCAAAGTATATTTTCAGTAGTACGCACAGACCTACTTTCAGTCTGCTAGAGGATCAGAGAGTAGTCATCCCCTCCGTCACCCCACCACCATCAGCATGACATCAAAACTCCTCGGCACTCCTCTTATCCGGCTGGCATGAGACAAATGCTGGCACTCTGCCTGTTTTTTCTTTTTTGCTCTCTTTCTTGGCTGTGTTCTGTCTCTCTCTCTCTCTCTCTCTCTCTCTCTCTCTCTCTCTCTCTCTCTCTCTCACACACTCACTCTCTCACACACACACACACACACACACACACACAGTCCCTTTCCCTCTCTGTCTGTACAGTTCATTTTGGCCATCGAGTGGCTCCTCCACTTGGCCCTTCTCGCCTGGCTGACTGACATGCTGCTCTTGGCGATGCTGTGTGTTTACTCAACAATAACTGAGAGCGGATTGGCTCCACACCAGCTCCTGCTACGACTCATACAGGCCTTTGGTAACGGTTTAGCAATTTGTGTAAGAGGCATCTTTTGATGACGTTGGCTGGTGCTGAAACACCTCATACTTTTAGTTCATTCATGACAGTTATGTGATGATTATGAGAAGGCTGTTTTGTCCAAACTTAGGTTTCTCAGCATCATTCTCGATATTTCTTTGTGGCTCCACGTCTGCTCTTTCGCCCACGTGGGTCTGTGGTTACGCTGCGAAACCATTGGACCATCAGCTCCACTGAGACATTTGTATAAACGTATCACTCTGCAGTTATTAATAGAACATCATCACATGTATTTTTTTTAACAGTTGTGTGATTCCTAAATGATTCGTGGCTGCGCCATCATTCAAATGTATGTTTTCTTTCCACACACACACACAAATGATGTAAATAGCACATTTCTCACACAGTACTGTGTAATGTGGAACATGCTTACAATAAAGAACAAACTTCACTCTGCTTGGGAAATTATTAAACCAGAGATGTTTGGACTGCAGGAAATAGAATTTTACAGGCGTTCTAATGATTTCTGTTCAGCTTGAATTAACCGAACCCCTTTGAACGTGTCCTTGTCCACATGTTGGATTTGCTAGTCAGGGCTCAGGACTGATTTGTAGTTCCACTTTCATTTAGTTATTCAGGAGGTGTTTGTGTAACAAACAGAGAGAAGTGTGTTTGGCTGTTTTCTGTTCTTTTATTGCTTTGTAATAACAATCAGTAAGTATAGAAACCGTAATCCTCTTGTAGCCTGAAGTTGAGGAATTCTGTCTTTTGAAGATTAGTTCCTGCAAATGGGTTTTAGTTCAAAGCTGCCGGTTTAACAAGTCTACTTTGGCCACCAAATACATTAGGGGATCTGCTTAAGTAATAACAACAAGGTTGTGTATGTCTAAGCCCTTTTCCCTTTCATTGTTGGCAGTGGGGGATTTAGAATTGAGACGTTTCATGGGCCATTTTTGAACCTACAAACGTGTCTCTTGTAGATTAGCACCTCATCAAATAGATCTATAGATTAGGGGTGTGAAGATATGTGTATTCATGGTGACATAATGTTATTTTCTACATATTCCTGCTGTACGGAAAACATACTGAATTGTGAATTTTGTTATTATAGATGTTTGTGTCATATCTAAAAGGCTGTTTGAGTGTTGCGACAGATCTTGAATTTATTGTTGCCCACTTTTCTTTCTGTCGGTACTGACTGTATGTTGTGCAATATTTCTTTTCTGCTCCATTGAAAAAGTTTTTGCAGGCTTGTGTTACATGTGTTTCAACTATGACGTGTTGCTTTGCTATTGTACGGGCTTTATCATATGGAACAACCTTTCTCTTTCTCTTCGGTCACTTGTTACTTTTCTTCCCATTTCATTGTTTTTTTTAGAACAGCCCCAAAAGGAAAAAGCCCCAAAGTATCAATACTTTCATCTGAAATGTGCGCTTGTTGTGCTTGCGTTAGGTGGAACCCGAATAAAAATAAGTATCTTATTTTATTTTTAATTTTATTAAATCATTATCATCATTTCCAATTTAAGTCGTCTAGATTGCGGCATCACAAACATAAAAATAGATCAACAACAGAAACTTTGTTGTGTGATTGGCTATACAGGAATTCAAAGTGAACAAAAGCGGGCGAAAGATGTCTTTTTCAATAACACCCTGTGTGGACAGAAGGCCAAAAATGGCAGATAAATTGTGCATTTTTGGATGTAGTTAGTCTAGTGTTGACACTGTGTTAAATAGTCGGCATGAGTGTGGACATGGCCTTAGCATGTTTGTTTAACCAAAGGCTTTGTCACATTGTTCTCTAAGCAAGCATTAACCAGCAGCTAGTGTTTACCCAGCCTCTTCATTCACACACAAAAGACATCAGAGGGGCTGCTTTGAAGCGGTGGCTCGGTCCAGGGGATCTCAAACTTTCACGTTAGGTAGACAAGTACTGCCTTTTAATCCTACTGACGGAACAAGTCAGTGTAGAAGCAACTTTGCTCTAATTTGCCAGCATGACTGCTGAAGACAATATCTGTTTGAATGTCCAGCACGACTCTAAAGTGTGACGATAATGTTAAAGGACAGAAACTGTGACGGGAACCAGAAACCATAAATAAAACAGTGACTTGGCACCAACAGAAAAAGCACAAAAGAGCACAGGGAATTTGACTTAAATGGAAATTCCCTTTCTATCCATTCAAATCCTGTATTGACCACACTGACCGAGGAATCTCGAGTTAAAGGCCTCACTGGCTGTAACTCTGAAGTACCGTCAGTTAAATGCCCATCTAGCAAACCACTGCTGGCTAGCCATTTGCCCAATTCAGCACCAAGCGGGAAATCATTGCCCCTGTGTGTCAAGGATTGTCTCATCAATCAGACTTGGTGATAGAGCATGAGGAAAAACATTCAATGATCAAGTCAGTCTCTTGGTGAAAGTTGGTATAACTTTCTTCCTCCATTTGCATTTCTTAAGATAAAAAAAATAACAACCCACTTTTAGTTTATTGTTCCAGGAACTTAAACTGGGAGAGTCTGCAGATTATGGTATGCTCGACACCCAAAGTTTTGGCGAACCCTCAAAGCTTTCTTCAAGCTGTTACCATACCCACACTGTCACTGGTAGCCTCTTAAATCCATTATGGCTTGATGGCCTCTGCATATGGCAGCTTCTTTCAAGGCAAAGTTATTGACTTCTGTGTAGCCCAACTCTCCAGATTGTGGGTCTGTTTGTAATGGAAACAAGGGAGTGAAAAGAATAGCAGGATGGAAGGACACAGTCAGTCCTTTTTGTGCTACTGACTGTCCAGATGCGTTAACCAGAGGCTCGTAGAATCACCGTGTTTGATGTCCGAGCGGCTGTGAGGCTTTTGTGGTGAAATCTGCAGGAATGGTAATAAAAGGGTATGGAATAGTCGTAGGGCAGGAATCTGTCTTTGTGTGACTGTGACACAATGTATGCTATCTCTTTCATCGCTGTGTCCTTCTCATTCACTCAGAGTTTAGCTCATGTAGCGGAGCTCTCTATTTAACCCGGGGCAGGCGGAAAGGAATCTCGTCGACTGGGACACTCCAGACCAGGAATTCATAAATTTATCCCGTGGGATGGCGAACGCTGCCCTCGCCCTCCGCAGAATCTCTCCCTCTGTGAATGGAGACGATGGAGAGTGTTGAGGGGAAAATTGAGTTTACCCGTTAAAGCAGTCCCCCCCCGTTTTTTTGCGTTTCCACTTTGAACAGTGATTTAATTACCCAGTAGATGTTTATCAAAGCTGACGCAGACTTGGAACCAACTTGATATTAAGTTTACTTACTAGTGTGGTTGTGTCCTGCATGCCAACAGTCCTCTCACACCTCACGCTTGTTTTCCTGTCTCTCTATATATCTGTCTCTGTCTTTCCCTGACAACCCCCCCCCCCCCCCCCCCCCGGGGGGGGGGCGGGCGGATGTGAGGGGGCGGCGGCGCACATGCGGAAGACCCGGCCGC
>JAVQJL010083809.1:0-17934 GCA_036024295.1 Nannoperca obscura
GGTACAACAGACAAAGCAGCTCTTCTTCTTCTTGCATGAGTGTCGTCATGTTTGATTAGTGTGTTTGTGTAAACGCCGATCTACTGCGCATGCGCATTTACACGCCGATCTACTGCGCATGCGCATTTACATGCCGATCTACTGCGCATGCGCATTTACATGCCGATCTACTGCGCATGTGTCGAACGCGTCTGCCGAGTGGGCTCTAAAAACAAGTATAATTTGAAATGCTCCGTGTACGCGATGTCCGCAACCGCGCACGAACGCGTCCGTTCTGGAGTATAATCCAGGCCTGACAGTCCTTTAGACGTGACTCCCTAAAGACTTGACTTGTCTTGAGACTTGATAGCTGAGGTTTAAACTTCTGCAACAATAAGAAATGAACAAGACGTGCATGGCCATATACTTTGAATATACTATTTTTTAGGTCTTTGCATTGAAAGAACTTGACTGAAACAGCTTTAACAATTACAGAAAGTAAGACTTGGCTTGGACTTGCCTTGATTATTAGCTGTTTATAAAGACACTAAATGCTCTGATAACTGACACGTGTTGTGTGGAGAATCAGGCTAATCTCAAACCATCCACACAGATGCTTTTGTAAATGATGCCTTGACTGAAAAAGAGCACCACAGATTGAACTGTAAAGGTTTTTTTATGTGACACGTTGCAGACTGAACTCCACTGTGATTGGGGGAAGGGGGCTGCCCAGCACAACCATTGTTAATAAGAGTCCAGATTGTAAGACTTAATGACACGCTGAGCCCATGTGGTTTACAGAGTGCTATGAAAACAGATTACTCGAACCTTGGCATGGACCCAGTCAGCTGAGCACTGGCATCCCAACCATGTGCGCCAAAGCTAGCAACGTATGGCGCTGCATCCTCCAGCAGGCCCTACACACCAGCAGAGTATAAGCCAGAGGCGGACTGACAGCAGCCTATTTTGGGTGATGGATGTGTCAAAAATGATCGCCAGCACTTGAAGATCTTTTGATGAGCGCATCACAGTTTTTTGCTCTGTTTTCACCCCCCCCCCCCCCCGCGCCACCCTTCTGTTCAGCTGTAGACTTTCTTCCATAAACAGAGGAAGCTCCTGAATGTAAACTGGTGCAGAGAAAAAAGGATCGGGAAGCTCATAGAAAGCTTTTGCCATCGTTTATTTATGAAAGAGATTCTTAGCCCGTATTCCCAGAAGAGTGTTTGTGGGAAGCCAGGGCTGGATGCAGGGAAAGCTTCTGTGTTTTCAAGAGAAAACAGTCATTGTAGAAGCCAACCACAAGTGTGAGTTTAAGATGATGTGGCCTGAAGGAGGCTTAATGACTTGAGTGTTAAACGTGAGTCTTGTTGAAGCAGGGGCACACTTTTAAAAAATAAAGATATACTGTTCTGTTTTTGAAACATGTGAAACCATAAAACATCTGGCATGAAATGAAAACTAGCCGCTCCATGTTATTAAAGTTATTAGCAATTTGAGTGATTGCTTACAGAACAGTGTCATTACTTGTGTTGAGAACACTGTTGTATTCATCATAGTGCAGTTTTTCTTTTTTCAAACTGTTCAGTGAGCTCAGGTTGAATTCACTCAGGAGTTTTGTGGTCAGAGCCACAGCAACATTGAAGTAGTCTACAGTGATA
Organism: Nannoperca obscura; assembly: GCA_036024295.1. Lineage (NCBI taxonomy): Eukaryota > Metazoa > Chordata > Actinopteri > Centrarchiformes > Percichthyidae > Nannoperca > Nannoperca obscura. The sequence goes on from JAVQJL010083809.1 coordinate 1,638, forward strand.
GTCGTACTGAGCTGGCCAAGCATAAATGTGTAGTCATCAACTTTCTCCCATAATAAACACGGAGGCTACAAAGCTCAGACATTGTCTCCTTGTGTCTGCGCAAAGGAACAACATCCTCTTTGGACTCTTAGTCTTTGGTCATTTTGTCAGCAGCACAAGTATGTGCTTCACCTTTCAAAGGCCTTTTCTAGTGTAACAACCTGATCCGTTCCACACGCAGACCCACATCGACTTTGCTTGATGTTGTGCTGCCAGGCTGGCAAACAGACCATCTGGGAATACTCAGAACTCATCCTTTACTTCATTACACGCTTTAACATTACCCTGCTGAGCATTTCTTATTGATTAATTGTCTGGTCTGTGCAGTGTCAGAAAATAGCAAGAAGGTGATGTCTTCAGATTGTGATCGACCAAATGTCCAATTACATTATTTTATGGTAGGAGATAAACTGGATAAACTGCCAGTATTCAGAATCAGTTTAGTTTTCTGTCAATTTCAGTTTATCGTTTAAATTCTACATATTTAAAGATGAGAACACCACAATGTAAGAATGCTCCATATTCTGAAGGAAAAATGACAGTAGTTTAATCTGGAAACACTCATAAAATACAAGTATGTCGGAGCTGTAGCAAAAGGATTTTGGTTTATTACAATATTCCTCTTATGTTAGTATCATTCTGAGATCTAGTAACATGGCAACAGCTGAAAAAGTCTGATTAGTCAGGAAACACAAGCCGTGATATGATCCGACGGGTATGCCCATTTAATTTGGTGACGAACAGTAAAGTGAAGACCTGGAAGTTCCCAGGTGTCAGGAAGTACTGAAGTCATCATAAGTGAGTGAAGTGAGCAGCACCTGAGTTCATGTACGTGGTTACACTGTTGTTACTGTTGTGCTTAGCTAGAACGCTCACAGGTTTTATTTCCTTCAATAATCCTGCATGTGGCCATAAAATGACCAATCACCCTGTTGAGCCTTTGAGCAAATCACTGCCTGCCCCATCTGCCCCCCACCCCCACCCCCACCCCATCTGCTCATTCAGTGAGTTGCTTTAGACCAGAGTATCAGCTAAATGTAAAATGAATGTGCACTTGTTTTCAGCAGGCAGACTGGCCTTGTTCACAGCCCTGAGTGTCCCTTGTCCACCCAGCGGACAGACACTGACTGAAATGTCAAGGACTCTGTGTGTGCGGAGCGCGGAGCACAGGGAGAGGATTGTCTCTGTGGAATGTCAGGACACTGAACAAACAGCAGCGTGGCTCAGATATACTGTATCCCTCAGTGCAGTCTGATACAGCCTGGAGACTTGACTCAGTCTGAGGACTTTATATTCGTACCAAACGCTTATTCTCTTCCTTTTCTGCAACAGTGTCCCAGATCTTGTATTTAGCCTCATTGTTTAGACGCGGGCTTATTATTTTCTTCGTCTTGCCAGAGTCTTAAAATTTCATTTTATTTCCCCCCTCATAACAGAGCCTGTTGTTCTCACCCAGCTGTTAATTGCCAGCAGCTAAACGAGAAAACTAGTGGTTTAGTGACGCAAAGAAACAAAGCGCAAAGCTCACCAAGCATGATCTCCATGGAAACTCATGCATTTCAAAGGGGTGGAGTTCCAAATGTTTGAAACGCGGTCGTATCCGGGGACAAGTGTGAGGTTTTGCTTGGACACGAAAAACCACATGCTGCTCAGAGGATGAAGAGACTACATTAGCATAACCCAAAAATGATTCATGAGTGTAGATTAATGATGCCCCTTGAAATTGAATTCAGTACTTAGGCTGATGAGGCTTTGTCTTCTAAATATAGGACGGGCCAAGCGAGAGCTCTGCCTTTTGACAGATAGATGATTATTAGCCTTTGGGCAGAGCGGGCCCATGAGGGCCCTGAACTTCATTCTTTATCTGTGTGATGTCTGGCCCTGCTGTCCACTGGGGAGTGTTGGATGTCACCTGATGTAGCTCAGCTGATGTCATGTCATGTTGTCTTTAAGTCCACACTCCACTGGTTTAGATTTTTGTTTTAATTATATATATTTAGCATGGCCCTCTTTCTGCCCCACTCCGTGAGCCAGTTTGTGACATGTGTGAATTTCGATGTGTCTAAATCATGATTGTTAAATACAGTGTTCGGACAACGTTTGGAAGGTTTGACAAATGCTTAATTTTAACCGACATGGTTTCAAGGTGACTTTGACAATACTTCTTGAAAAATGGTTGATTTTCCAACCTAATCTGGCGTTTCATCATCCTCCCCAAAAATCTTTTGGTATTTAAAATATTTGTTTGTCTTCTGGAATTTATAGCAACCGTTTAGATGTGATGATAAAAGCTTCCAGAGTCTGGGAATGTTTGGTTTAGGTGCCTTGAAAGTGCTTGAATTTTTCTTCTGTGTGATTCAGTTTGACGGGTAAAGATGAGTCTTGCTTTAGCTCTAGTTTTAATGCTGCCAGTTTAACATGTTGGTGTCTGCACATTAGGTTTGAATGATGATTTCCCTTACTTTAGGAGGGATGAAAGAAGCTTTGAATCATTGCCACCTCTGCTGTTCCAAGCGTTCATTCTCTCCTGGGTGTGTTTTTGACAGGGCTGGTCTGCACTTGTCAGAATGAGGCTGTGAAATAATCAGACCAGCACAATACCCAATGTGTTCCTGAACCTGACTGGACAGTCATTTTATGTGCAAAGGACATGAAATGTGCAGTTTTTGTGACAGATATTGCGACTGCGATGTGAGTCAGGTTTCTGGTGGGGATGGTTATTGTTGCATTTCATTTTCACACAAACTGATGATGATGTCTGGATCAAACAAGCATGTTCCCGTACGTGTGGAGAATATGATTTGTAGGCCGGGCGTCTCTGCAACACCACAGTGCATTTATGATAACATGTTGTGACACATTTGATCTTTTTTTTATCAGATAAAATTGCAGCTCCTGCGATTTGGATATTGCCTTTGATAATATTTCCCTTCATTGTTCAGCCCTAGTCTTAAAGAGAAGATTTCTGATCAGAGTGCTGTTAACAGAAGAAATGGAGCACTGTTACAAAGTAGAATTCCTCTCATGAAACCAGCTTCTCCTTGTTCTTCAGCTGTGAGACATACATGCTGCTCAACAGGAAAAGCTGCTTCCTGACTGACCAGCTGATGATGCAAGACTCCATGTATCTTCATCATGTCTGGACAGGAGCTGTTAGAAACGCTGCACCGTCTTCTTTTTTTTGTACTTGTGTAGACTTTGTCATGTCAGTGTTTACCTTTTGGTTCTACATCCGTACACTTCCTCCGTGCCTCTAGCACCTCTACAGAGACATCGTGTTGAGTGACAGATCCAGACTACAGGGGAAGACGTAAGAACTGCTCACCTGATCACTTGCACAGTTTATCTGTGTCTTTGTGTTGCCACATTCTCAGACATGTTAAGTGAAACAAAGTGTTAGACACGGCGTTGGGTAGTGTCATCACGTCTGCCTTCCTGCAGCCTGATATTTTATACACTGATGAATAAACACATTGATCAATAAATGCACAACATGAACATGAATAAACGTCAGTTTGCCAAATTAGAGTTCTACTGGTGTTGCTGCGAAATTGCATAAACAGAATTCATTACATTTTTAATTGTTGTGTGCGGTCCACATTGGCCACAACAACCAAAACAAAAGTGGTGGTTTGTTGCTGATTAAATTCAGCAAACATCTGACGTATCTGCTCAGTGTGCTCTGGAAGAATACATTCTCTTCAGCAAGGGAGTGGTAGTTCAAGAGCCATTAAGACAGCTGAAAACATTTAACGGTGTCAGACACTCAGCCACATCTTGAACTGGTTCCCATTTAACCAGGCTGATGCCAGGAGCCGGCTATGCAGCTGCAAACGCCACGCTAACGTTTCTACAAAGACATCGAGGTAAATGTTGAAATGCAGCTTTTCAAATAATGCACAGTATTTCGTCCGTCACACTGCTTGATGGTTTTTCTTGTCGGCTTCAGAACTTTGTTGTTTGACAACCAATCCTAAGTTTAATATCCTAACTTGGAATCAGTTTTTTGATTTTGAGTTAAATGAAGTTGTTGCTAAATGAGGACATGAGGATAGATTGAGTAGCAGGTGACAGTGGAGAGGAGCTTTCCTTTTCTGTCCCTCACCATCAGTACACAGGGAGTCAGCGGTGAGGAAGTGCATCGTCTGGACCCGCTGCGCTGTCAGAGGGAGCAGACTAGTCAAATTGTGTCTGGTAGGAAACCGAACTCCAATTTGAATAAAGGTAAAAATATCTGACCACCCAATTGAGCTGCATAGCAACAGACAGTAAGAGTGCAGGTAAGAACAAGTACAGAAGACATGAAATCCCACACAGGAATCTTCTGTCGCTGGTGTGTCTCCTGAAAGCGAGGGTACTTTTGTTTCCTGATTTTACTAACTTTGTGTTGATTTGGAGCCCGCAGAGCAGAGACATTGTGACATGAAGGGAGTGCTGTACTTGCTGTCTGGCCTTGTTCAGACTCTCGGCACCAGCGGGGGAGTACGGAGATGAAAGAGGCAGCCATAACTCGGTGACACCAGAAATAGTATCTACCAAAACAAGGGGAAGAACAACAGTGTGTGTGGTGAAACACTGCATGAAGGTTTAGGAGGCGTTTAATTAGAACTTGGTTCAGGGGAATAACAGAAGTAAAAAAAAAAACATAGAGATGTGAAAAAAGGGAAACAAAACATACATGAAATGTAAGACTAGACAATAGCAAATGATCACGCAGTATGTGCTGAAGTGGGACGACTGCAGAGCCTGAAGCCAGCACAGGCGTTTAGATATTTTGAGTGTTTTTGGCAAAGGTAATGTTTTGTCCTTAAGAATCTGCTGTTTCTTTCTGCAACAAAGATCCTGTATGGCTTGCTTCACAGAATGTTGCAGATTGAAGGACATGATAAAAGAACAATAAGACCATGCCACACGAATGGAACTTTTAAGCTTCGCTCTTGATCTAACAGAGATTCTCCCCTGCATGCTTTTGAGCATCGCTGCATAAATAAATTACAACGCTGCAAGTAAGAAGCAGCATGGAAGATGTTGGTGTGTGAAAGTGTCGCTGCTTGTACATGGATCCTCTTCGGTTTTGTTCTGTATGAATGAATTGGACTTGAAGAAATCCCCTTTTGTAATAAACAGGGATGGATTCTGAATGGGACTTGAATGCCGCTCATCACAGTGGTGACAGCTGATGCAGAAAAGGGCCTTCGCTGGATAAAAAGCTTACTGTGTGAATGAACTGTGTCAGGTTCAGCCTGGGACTGCTGCCTCTTTTGACATGATGAGACGTGTGTGTGTGTGTGTGTTTTCAGCTCCTAAGTTTGCCCTTGTATACATGAATTAGGGCACCAAACCCAACACGCCTGGCATTTCAAAGAGGAGGCCATTTGTTGGAAACAAGTGCCCCATTTAGACTATCTTGATCCACATATTGAACTGTGCCCAGAATCTCTACTCATCTCTCTGAAATCGGTAACTAAAGTAAATATATAAGCATCTGTACAAGTAAGCTAAGACGACGAAGAAGGGTTTTTCTTCTGTTAGTTCTGAGATTTGTCTTTGAAAGAAGGAACGGAAGGCGATTCATAAAACTTCCAATGATTTCCCAGTGAAATAAAATTAGCAGGATCTGTGGTAAAACAGGATAAAAGATAAATGACAGGCAGCGAACAAATGTCCATTAATCTGGCTTTTGTACTGTGTTAGCCCACTGAGCGGGGGAGCAGCATTAGTTATTTGGGGTTTGACCAGCGATGGAGGCTTGCAGGAATCTGAAGGAGCGGCGACTCGTGCATTTGGTCTGAACATATCCTCACCACAACCCATGACAGCATTGGTAATCTGTAAAAATGGCCAAAGTCTTGTCAACTGCTCCAATGCCATCAAGCAAATAGTCAAAGTGGTGTCGATGGAAGCAGCACATGATGCTGTGCTGCTGAAACAAAGTCTGGAGGATGTCAGGTGGATGGTTGGAAGTCAAAGGTTGTAAGTTCGACCCTGCAGCCTGTGGTTTGAGTCGTCCAAACAGTCCACGTTAGCTTCAGTCTCGTGGGTCGGTGTGTCACAGTCCTTTCCCTCGTCTCCTGTACTTCATCTACATTTTGGCCTCGTGAACTAAATGGATTTGGTTGTTGTGAAATAGCAGCTGTGCCTTTTTGGATAAGAATATTATCGCTGCATTTAGCTTTTGACCCGTGCAACTCGAAGTGATTTCGAACATGAATGTTACAAGCTTCTGTCACTTGATTTAAAGTGACTGCAGCTTCAAAGTCACATGCCCTACTTTATTCCCTGTGGCCGCTGCAGTAGCCTGGACTGCTGTGACACCACAGGAAAGCCCTCCAGGCGTTCTCATAGTTGATGCTTGGTCATTTCTGGACCTCAAACCAACAGCCAGTTTCCTTACTGACCCATTCATGTAGCTCACAGATGACTGCTAAACACACAAGGCCACGGAACTAGAGCACGTAGGTCTGCACTGTGTGCCCGCCTGTCAGTCAGTGGTGCTATAGAGCTCATGACTTTGCATTATTGATTTTGTGGAGAAAACTAGATGTGTGGTTATGCTAGCTGCTCAGTGGATAATCTTGCAATTTAGAAACGGACTTTAGCCCTTTTGTCTTCCTTACCTGTTCAGTCTTTGTCTAATGAGTGTTGGTGTTTGATTTGTGTGGTCAACTTCTGCCGCCAAGATTCTGTCTCACTCTTCCTCAGTTTAAAGCTCAGTCAAACTGTGTCCAGCGAGGTGAGAGCTTGGCGTGGAGGCAGAGATGCTGTGATTACCTCTATCTTCACCATCCAGACTCGATGGATAAAAAGCCGTGCTGCTGCCAGAGAGTGTGACGGCTTTAGAGCAGCTGGTCTTCTATAAACAGCACATGAATTGTCTGTATTTATTATTTTTAGAGAGGACTGGTCAGCCATTAGAGACATACAAAGACGGACTGAATTTGACATAACCACTTCCAAATGAACACATTATTCTTCTGCAGCATTTAAAAAATGTTTTGGTCATACAAATGTACAGAAGGGTACATTCCTGAATTGAGCAGGAGTGTTTTGCTCTTGTTGCATATTCCATGCTTCTGGCGACAAGAATAATACATTAGAACTTGTCTTTTGTTGCAAATCTTTGGAGAAATTAGTCCCGTTATGGAAACAAAAGGTTACTGCTATCATGTATATCCATGTCTGTTGTCTCAGTGTAGCAGACAGTGTCCTGACCCTGCAGTTTATCCTCTTACATCACCAGTGCTACGACCAGGCAGAGGGTAAATGAGTGCACATACTGTTTGTGTACATGTTTATACATGCATACCACTTTACAAGCTTCTGATGCACACAAATCTAAAGTGCAACTTAAATGTCTCCGTTTGCATCAACAGTGGATCAGAAATGTTTAGCCTTTAAGCTTTCACATGATCTTGAACAGCAAAAAAACCCTAACATTTTTATGAAAAATGCTACTTTGGTGTCTCCAAAACATGTTTTTGGTATTATTATGTGTCTTCATCAGCGAGATTACATAGTTCATGTTGTAAAACCCTGCATGCAGAGGCACACTTTTACACTTTTGACCCAAATGCCAGATGGATCTTAATTCCTTCCAAGGTTATGACTGTGTTATTTCATCATATGTTTCAGAGAGCCAACGGAAACTATGTCATCTGCTCTCTTGCTGTAACTAACACCCCCTAGTTTCTCTCCAGACTCCAGAGGAGGCTCCCAGTGGTCCAACCTCCCTTCTGCCCACACGCATCTCTACATCCCAGCTCCATTACCTCCCCCACCATCTTCACAACCCACTTCTTTAAATACGCCTCTCTCCCAGCTTTGATCCACATGTGCCTGTGCTTGAGCTTTGAAGAAGACAGTTCCTCTTCTTTTTCTCGATTTAACTGCATACAGAAATGCACAGCATGGGGCTCTAATGAAGCTGAAGTCTTTTGCAGGATATCCACAGGGATATCATGCTCTTCTGCTTTCTGGCCTCTCAGTCTTTTACCTTTTGCTCTGAAATGTTGGCACATGTTCATGATCTTGGAGAACTCAAACTAAACTTTCCAGAAATTTATTATTAACTTTAAACATTCTCGGGGAAGTAGTAACGCAGCCATGGTTATCATGACAACATAACACAGAAACGATGAAGCAGGTAGGAGTATAGTCACTTGCTGTTAAAGGACACCAGCTGTTGTGAGGATTGAGTCTCACATCTTGCTTGCAGGATAACCGTTGTCTTGCCCTTCTGCCACACACATGGATATGCACTTACACACACACACACACACACTCTGGCCCCTTTTAAGTCTGTCCATCTCCTTTTCTATACACTTTGAAAGGGAGCTGTTCAGTCTAGCTGTCAGAATTCCCTCTGTTTGAAGCGATTCCGTAAACATTATGCAACAGTGTCTGTAAGCCATCACTGACTGTACTGTACTGTGTTTTGTGCCTGTCTGGGCCTGCTGTTCCCATTCTTTGTCTGTACAGGCCTCTACAGTTGCCATAGATGTTAACTCATGGGTCCACACACCACACCTTGACATGGCACTTGTGCTCAGACCACTGCAGTTTTACAATTGCATTTCTGTGTTTGTCTGTGTGAGCATACGTGAGTTAAACAGGGATGTCCCACGCTCACGTCTGGCAGGCGTCTTAAAGCCCGATACGTTTACGATTCTTCGGGATGGGGATTGTTTACTTGCTCCCCACAGTTAGAGCAGTGATATCCACCTCTTTAAACAGTATCACCATTAACACCCAACAAACAAATCACAACTTAAACACTGACAAAGAACAATTCATATATTTTTATAATGTATATTCAAGCATGTATTCTGCAAATAAAGGATGTTTATTTTGCAGGCTTGTCAGAATAGATTGTACAGATTTGAAGTATTGCAAACTGTTGGTGATATTGGGATTTTTACTTAAGTTCTTTTCTTGGTTTGATTTTCTTTTTCATTGCATTTGTCTTTGATTTGAAGAAAGACTGATGAAGAACAGATCATTTATTCATATACCAGTGTCAAAAGGCCACCCATTGTAGCTTGTTTGAGGATGTGTTTGGGTGGATAAGATCTCACTGTGTATCCCAGCATTGCTCGGCTGTTGCAGTTCTATATAATAGGACATATCTCAGCCCACTACAAATAAGCCTCCTTATTTTTGCATTTTCCATTTGTCGAGCTGTAATCTGATACGGTCGAGGCCGTTGGCAGTTTTTCCTCTGTGCTGTCAAGCTGTCACATGATGCAGGCAGGCAGAGCACTGTTTCTGACTCTGTGTGTGAGTCTGTGTTTTACTAAATAATCCCATGCACCGCTGTCTGCCCTTTGACCAACAGTTGCTGCTACTTCTACCCCCGCAAATCCTCTTGTACAACATCTCCCAATCCCTCGGATAACATTGGGCTTCATAACTAGATCAGGAGCGGGACGTGCCTAAGTCGTTTGTTATTTAGAGGCTGGTGACATTTGGGGTTTAGGTGTCACCAGATGCGTTCATGGGAGAAGCCATTGATTTTGCCGTGACTCACCTCCTGAAAGCCTTGTCTTCATCTGGGATGGGAGGAAGAATGGCCGAGGTGTGTTTGGCCTTGGTTGCAACATGTTTGGACCTGATGGAATGTAAAATGACAAGAGTGCCAATGGTCTTTTAAAAGAAGGGATTTGTGTTTGAAAGTTGTTTGTCTATATGTCTATAATACATGGATAAGAAGGCTCTGTGTGTGTGTGTGTGTGAGAGAGTGAGTCACTGCTCTCATCTATGATGTGGTGTGTGAGTGTGGTGTTTGTTTAAAGTTCAACACGAGACCCAGTCTGGACAACTAGAATTTACCCCACGTACCCATCAAGTGCATCAAAACCTCCTGAACACCTTTTTAGAGGTAAGATGAGTCAGTTTTAATGCTCGCTGTTGGAAAGTTGAATTGTTGATTTGGGCACAGATTTAGGTAAAATAAGGGGAAGAGGAATCTCTGCTTTACACTGTCCTTTGTGCTGAATAGGGGTTGTCAACCTTTTTTATGGAAGGCTTTTGGCTGATCCAGATCTGACTGATCCACATGGGATAGGTCTCACATCACTCAGCAGGTGCTGCCAAGTTCACGTCAGTCTTTATAACACACAGCGTGTTGCAACTGATAGTAACTGCCGGATATTTAAAAAAAAAAAGTAATAGAAATCACGGAAAGTCTAATAAACCTGTCAACATAAGAAATTGCAGTGTATGAAAACATCTGTCTACATTAACTGGCAAAAATAAAGGGTTTAACATTGTTAGTGGGTGTAGCAGTAAGGCTAATGAACTTGTGAAAACACAAGCTCAAATTATTACATTTTAGTCAATATTGTTATCAGATAAAATGATCCATTACATACAATTATTGTGTTGCAGTAATGAGGCACTAAGATGATCGTGGCTGTTTTGCTGGTGTCACAGTTTTAACCAAATTACACAAAGCCATCGATAATGTGAGTATTTTTACCAGAGGCTGCCTGTGACTAAAGGACTGGTTCTGCTTTTGTGTCACTTCATTTATTGCTGCGTTTTAGGAGGAAAATGTACTCTTGCTTAACTTTTTGTGCCCATGTTCTCATTATCATCGTCATCATCATAATCATCATCATCGTCATCATGGTGATTCTTTACCACCACTTCTAGTATTGCCGCTGGTTCCTAGAGAAAATCTGCCCCTTGTGAACATAGAGGGATGTATTTTAAAGTGTTCCCCTTTTTTACCATCAGTGTTTAATCCCATCTTCCTTTGTCATCTATTTCTTAGTTTACATATCAGTTTTTTTCTATCTCTGTGGGCCTCGGTGTATTTGCAACCGTTCCTTCAGTATCATCATAATGACACAAAAGCTGAGTTACAGGTTGAGACATCGTCCACTCCTGTCGTCGACCCAACCCACTCTCCTCACGAGCACCGGGGACGCCCTCCTCACACTCCCCATGCCGTCCTCTGATTGGCTGAGGCAAGAACTCATGGTGACCCTTTGGGAATGATGTCAGCCTGTCTCCATGGCCGTGGTTTGTGTTTGTCCTCCAAAATGACGGCCTGGGATATGTCGCTGTTTAAGAGGACCAAAGCTCTTCTTGGCTGAGCTTCTACCAATGCTGGCGAGAACAAAGCCAAGTTTGAGGCTATGTTAGTGGAGATTAAGAGTTTTACGTGTTAGTTCATATGCTGGGAGTGGGGAGTTTCTTAACACATGGGCGCAGCTGTGCTGTTACTATGCATGGATGTGGCTCACATCCAATAAAGCACTGGGTTTACTATAGATAACATTTATGCAAATAAGTGTGGGTCCAAAATTGTTGCTGTTAGGCTGCAACCAATGACCTTCAAATGTCCATCACAATTGACAGCACAAACCGCCCTGATAAACGTTGCAAACTGTACTCGTGCAGACTGGTTCTTTGCTTATCTGACTTTGTAATCAGGATTAACGTCATTAACCCTGTAGGCCTAGAATGTTTCTACCATGTTTCGTTGGAATATGATGCATCATTTTGGGTGATTTCCTTTTTGTTTTGGTGGTAAGTTTGGAAAAAAGAATTTAAATCAATGCATAAAACAGGTCGCTCTGGAAAGGAGAAGGAAGTCACTTTGGTTGAACCGGTTGTTTAAAGCAACTTGATGTTTTGTCTGTAAGACTTCCACCTCTGACAGACAGGATATCCTCCTGTCATATTCTGCCAGAAACCACAAGATTGTCTCCTGATAGCAATCAATCATTACACTATTGCCTCAAGTGACAGCTCTGACCGCAATCAATAGAATCTAAAAATCCATTTAGGCCTACTTGTTTGCCCCAGTTGAATACACAGATAGACAGGGTTGATTGCATTGAAACGGCTTAGAGTCGGATACAGAAAATTCCAGTGCATTGACATGCAGATCTTTGGCTGACTGTCCAGAATTTTTTGTCCTATATTTTAAACTCCACCCATCTCGTATATCAGTGCTGTATTATGAATTCTCTACATGCTATCTTACCACACACTAGCATATTTTTAATTGTCACAATCACAAAAGAGTGAAAGACCCGAGTATGAAATTATAGAAGGCCTAGAATCGTGGACACACAAGAACCTGGCACAGAATCCTGTAATGCCTTTCAGCTGCCGATCCTTTGAGCCTGATGGCTTCGCTTTGTTCAGGCTCAATAGATTGTTCATCTGATCTGAGCTCTGAGGAGTAGAGTCTGCTGCACCTGTCTGACACGCTCATTTCTGCTTTATTCTCCCTCTGCATCTGACATTCTTTCTATCGCCTCCACAGATTTGTACCATGTGTCTTTGTGGAAATATGGTCTGTTCTGTTGTTACTCTGACTGATACAGAACTGTTGAGATTCAAACTAACAAGGTCTGTAAATGATTGCCACAGTGTTCTGAATCGGCAGGTTGAGCCACTTTTACGTTGACAAACTGCTCTGCTTGGCAGATGGTAATCTACATTGATTTCAGTGTTTAAATGTGACCAGACTACTACTTTAGAGAACACTGAGCTGAGATGACTTCTTGAAAGATCCTGATTACAGTGAGATTTATGCTACACGGCGAGTCTATTCACCACCTGATATAGCTGTCAAAACATGGCACATGGATGCAAATGGGGTACGTCTACAGGAGCTTAAGTTCAACACAATTTCTCAAGCAGTTCAATCTGTTTCTTGTTTCTGTGGCAGAGTATCAATAACCGGCAACACTGGCAACCTGATACACGCTGTCTCTGAAGTAAGAGAACAGGTCATTGTGTTGCAGCGTGTGTCCCCTTTCAGGTCTCAACAGCTAGACTGCAGTTACACACATGCAACTCTACGCAAAGGAATACACACAAACAAGTTATACACATAAAATGTTGCATGCCCACACACACACACCTTTACCTGCACACATGTATAAAGCTTCTTGTGCACACTGGTCGTTTGCATCGTTGCACACTGGGTTACCAGCCTGCTACAGCAGAGGAGTCAGTGGAGTGTGTGTAGTTTAAGGAACAGATGAGATGTGGAAGCACCACTACGCTCTCAAGAAGAGACTCAAAGGGGGGTCACATCAAGTCGGCCAGGTACAGGTATGTTCCACATTACCTTCGGTGCTCTGCGAATGCCTTAAGCTTTGCATTGTCTTTCTTCCTCCGTTTGTGTTTGCTGTGCTGCCACAGAACGTATGATAGCTACTGTAATGTATTCAGCTCTGTCTAGTGTTAGCGCTCATGTTTTCATAAACTAGGAATGTCCCGAGCAGAGTTACAGGATCGGGATCAGATCATTGTAAAACCTGATCCTTTCCCGAGTACGCCAGCTGTCAGAAATGCCCAGTTGTGCTGTTACAACTTGTTTGGACACAGCGTTGATAGTAAACGGGTGACCACAATAAATAAACAGCAGTCAGGAGGGAATGATGTGGGGCAGCGCTGCTTTAGGTAAAAACAAATAATTAGTGACACGTTGCAGGTTTACCACATCTCTGAGGCGGGCGTGTTGGTGAAAACTGTAAATCACATTCAGTGTTTTCTTCGTGCTGGAAATGAAGATAGACATCTACATGTCATGCGCAGACAGTTGGATGATGAAGACGACTAATTCCATCTTCAGGGAATCAATAGTTTCACACGCCTAATTAATTCCATTGAAGTCTCATGTCACTCTTGTCTGCCCTGTGCTGAAGGCAGCTTTCAGTCCTGCTTGCTAAAGCAGGTCAATTATCTGTGGATGACAACACTCACAAAGGCTCGTGTGTCTTTGCCGATCTTCAGATCACCAGTTTGGGATGCACCTGAATGTGTCGCCTCTGACTCAACCTCTGATTCAGTCTCTGGCTTCCTGTCTCTCTTGTTGCTGCTCTTACAGGTTTTCTCTCTGTCTCCATGTCTTTCTTTGCATTCTTCTCCTCCCCCCACCTCCCACTTCTTATGGTTTTCCTTTCAATCAAAACTAAATCATGTTACAAGTGTTTCCTCAGATCTGTCTACTTCTGTGATCTTGTCAGGAGAGAGGCTTTTTCTTTTCTTTTTTCTCAGCTGTCTCCTTTCAAAGTCTCTCGTCATGCAAGGGCATGGTTTTTTTTTTTTTTGTCAAACCTGAAAATACAAAGCCTGAATTGAATTAAAATGTCCGACGATAATATTGAGGAGAAGTGGTCTAAACTGTGTGGATGGATCAGGGGGCAGCTTTCACTTGAGAGGTGTCTGTTCCGCTCTATTAGTTTGTGGCCTTCTAAGGGTACTTTTCGACTCGGGCACATGTGGACTGTTGCCAGGTTTAGTTCTCAGCTTTGCCTTTTGAAAAGCTTCTTTTCCACTTGGACTTGATTTCAATCCTCCTCGCTGTTGAAGGATCAGTTGCAGCAGCAGCAGGACCAGGGGCGAGCGTTGGCAGGCGGACAGCTGGTGTAACTGGAGACGCCACTCCGACGTGTGTCTTCAATTTTCCTCCCCATTTTCGGAGAGACTGACCCTCTTTTAAAAGAAACCCAACCCAACGGTGATGTACTGCATTCTAGTTTTCTCTGCTGCACCAGGAGACTCTTTAAACGGCTTCAAATAAGCTTTGGTCATTTTGTATTGCAAAAGCTGGATCTTTCAGTAGCATTTACAGCATTTACTGAGATTTTCTGTTCTGACAAGGTCAAAGGAATTTCGAAACCTAGAAATTATCTTCAAAAACCAAACACTGTCCTGTTGAATCAATTCTGATTTTAAAAGGTCTAATTAAGTCTCTGTTGCCTACAGTTTCCTGTCACTGTGCAGGTTTGACAGCCTGCTTTTTCTGCCAGTTGGCCCATTTAAGCAGAATTTGGCCAAATGCTATTAACAAATATTGTAAATCTTAGTGTTCCCAGACAGGCAGGAGTTTTTACGCATGACTGTATAATGACCACAGCATGTAGACCGTTTGACAGGATAATTAGTTAAGACAATTTAATACAGTTGTCTGATGTGTGTGTCTGTCTGATGCAGTAAAGCTCTCACTTGGTGCACCGATAAGATAAAAAAGAGCTCTACAGTAACACTGACCCTGTTGTGGTTTTATCTGCAGCCAAAGAACACTTAGCACTGGGAGAGTGAGTCGGAGGTTTAGAGTGCGGTATTTGTAGGCCTAATGGAATGAAAATGCTCCAATAAGAAGGCCTTGGTTTGTGAACATTATGTAATTGGATGGTTGTTAGGATCTCTAGGAAGTGTTTTAAATAACGGAAGTGCCAAACATAGCCCAACTATATCAGTATGGGAGCTTTTCAAAGCCCTGTGTTACGGCATCGTGCTGCACTACGAATGCCAACAACAGACTGCTTTTTAAACAAGTTGCGCAAATCCAATATGAATTACCATGCCAATTCTGATAAATCAAGGAAGACATTTAGGTTTCCCATGGCAGTGATGCAACTTTTAGGCAGTCCTTTGCAGCTGCTCACAAAGTCGGCTGCAGGGTCAGAAAAGCTTGTTCTGCAGCTTCTGTAAATGATACTATAAATATATACCTTCTGTTATGATTTGGCACACGATTCTGATATAATTATGGAGGATTTGTCATGTTTTTATTCTTGTGACAGTGTGTCACTACAGGCACACCGACACACCAAGACTCTAAGACAACAGGTTTGATGCATTGCTGTTAGTGTAGTTCACTTTCAGCTCCTGGTGTAGATGAAATATGTCCAATAATGAAGTTATTTTATAGGGAAACAACTAATCTCGGCTCTTATCGCTCTTCTGTCTGGTGTTTGGTGAGAAACATGTGCCTCCTCTCTGATTCCACAGATTTTTTGCATCAGCCAGTTAACATATAACCTGTGTGAAGGTCACCATGGCATTGCACTAAAAGACAATGTGTTCAACTGTTGATCCTAAATGCTTCTACTCCACTTTCCCTACTAAGCTGCTTATTGCTGTGGCAGAGGCTGAAAGCAAATGAAATGATGAAGGTACGTGAAGGCTGTGTGACTGTGTTTTTGTATGACACGAGAAAATCAGCTTTT
The DNA here is from genome assembly GCA_036024295.1 of Nannoperca obscura. Lineage (NCBI taxonomy): Eukaryota > Metazoa > Chordata > Actinopteri > Centrarchiformes > Percichthyidae > Nannoperca > Nannoperca obscura. Next base: position 17,660 of record JAVQJL010083809.1, read on the forward strand.
TTTTCAGCCCATTTTCTGCTCGTCGCGTCCACTTGACTCGCAGCGTATCATGTTGCTCACCCAGCTGCTGTGTTTCAGAAATGTGAATGTGCTTTTTCACCTGATCTGTCCGCCGGCCTCACACCGCAGCCTCGTCCTTATGACTTTGTTGCTCACTGAAATACATACACTACCGTTCAAAAGTTTGGGGTCACATTGAAATGTCCTTATTTTTGAAGGAAAAGCACTGTACTTTTCAATGAAGATGACTTTAAACTAGTCTTAACTTTAAAGAA
>JAVQJL010083811.1:0-15766 GCA_036024295.1 Nannoperca obscura
ACACACACACACACACATTCATACACACACACAGAGTTCTCATCACATCCATTCACTGTAACCCCCCCACCCCCAGCATATGGATGCTATAAATTCAAACAGACCTGTAAATTCTTGAGCAACACATTTGAGATTTTCAGTAAAATAGTTCGGACTCCTTTGGGTTTGATGATGGTTTTTATAAGAAGTTCAAACCATAATTCTTTCCATAAAGACAGCTGGCATGTTAAATCGACCATGATACTGACGAGCCGTACACTCTGACACCAGGGGTTCAAACAGATCTGCTACATTTTTGATAAGAAGTGAGAAGTGTTGACTGAGTTTTAGTGACAATCAAGCTTGAGAAATGTTACGTTTTATGAATGATTATGTTTTTGACATTGCATTTCATCCTTTACTAATGAACTGTGCAGATGTTACATGGAAAACTACAAGTGCTTTGTAGGGCCGCAAAAAACAAATACTAGAAAAATAAATGTGAACATAAAACTTAGAAATTCCAACCAATTCACCTAGCCAGAGTTTCAGAAGCAAGGCATTTTTAGGCCCTGCTTCCTAAATTATGCAGTCTTTCAGCAACTGCTAATAAAACACGGAGGCAAAACAATGTGTGTTGCTGTGCGTCGGGTAGTAAGTGAGTGAGTGAGTGCTGAGGAGCCGGGGAGTATTGCATGTCATCTAACACTAACATTCTTTAAGTAGGTCAAGTAGAGAAGTGATTCCCAGACTTTTCCTTAAACCTACTGATGTAATGCTGACCTACAAAACAGCAGCAGCTGCTGGGATCAGGGATCTGGACCCCATCTTATCCCCTCCTTCCTTCTCCTGCTCCTCCTCCTCTTTGTCCCCCTGCTCCTTTCCTTTCCTTTCCTTCTGTTAGTTTCACTTTTATTCAGCTTAAATTCATTCACATCATTTCATCATTCTTTGTCAGTATTAACGTCAACACAGATTTACCTTAATCCTAAACATAACCACAGCTGTTTACGTGTCTAAACTTCAGCTATACCTGCGGTGTCCTTGCTCAAACATTTCTCTCTTATTACACTGTGACTGAATATGAATATTAAAGACTGAGCTGACCGAAGTCATTTCCATTAAAGATGTTGGAAAAGTCTTGTTTTTTAGGTTTACATAACTGGGCCACCATGTTTTTCTCGCAGTGGATTGTAGAAGAAGTTCCATTCGATCCATGGACGGCGTCACCAGGTGACAGTACCAGCAATGGGCACAGGTAAGCCTACAAGTCAGGAACTCCATCACTCTTAAAGCTGCATTAAAAGATTTGCACTCACTTTGGGGGTGTTAAAAACACAACATGAACAAATTGTCACCTTATAAAGTTGTTGTGTTGAATGAGTTAACAGAGCAACATTTGCATTTATTTGGAGTCGCGTATCTGAATGTATATTAACCATTTTATTTTCCTGGCTCTGTTTTGGTCTCCAGCAACTCCTAAAGGAAATATCTGGCTCTTTACCTGTCTGCCATTTGGTTCTGGGCCGGTAGTGTACAGCAGGTTATGGAGTGGATGACAAAGGTGAGACTAAACTATAACCATATGAGTTGAAAGGCTCTAAAAGACTGTGTAGTGCTGAGGCAGTAATTGTGTCGAGTAATTCCTTATTTATGCATCTAACAGATACAAAGAATTGTTCTGAACGTTCAGGCCTCAGACTTGTGTTTCTTCTCCTGACAGCAGGACTGAGGGAGGCTTAGCAGACAAGGCTGGTAACCAAAACAGAGGAGGGGAGGTGGAAACACACAAAACACACACTTACTCACTAATCACTGTGTACAGGCATCACACCCACATCTGGACACATGTTTCTGTGTGTGTGTGTGTGTGTGTGTGTGAGAGTGTGTGAACAGGAGTTTAGGAGAGAATGACAGAAAAGGTGTGTGACGTTTTGTGTGTGTGTGTGTGTGTGTGTGTGTGTGGTTAGGACAAAGATGCATGTGTCTGTGGCTTGTTGAGGTTGCACAGAAGTCAGAGGGGGTGCTGGTTTGATTTCTAGTATGGATGTTGCCAAAGGCAGATGAGGACACGTAACCTTAGCTAAAAGTGCAAATCTACATTGTATGTGTGTGTGTGTGTGTGCGTACAGATATGATGATGATATGTAGTTAAACCCACCCCTCCAGAGGAGCCTCGCCCTTGTATTCAGCCATTTTAATGATAAACACATTCTCTGCTTTTGGACACACACACACACACACACACGCACACACTTTCTCTCACACACACTCCTTATGTTTGCCATGCATTTGACAGTGACGCACTGCATTGTTTTATTTGGCCAAAATGAGACTCAGATGTGTTGAACGAGTCTGATAAACAACCTGCAGCGAGCCAGTCGCTTCATCGGGCTGCGTTACCCAGACTCAGTTTGGTTTAGGTTGGTCAAACTGTCTCAGCATAACAACAAGAAAATGTGGTGCATTAGTATTTCAACCACAAATGTCTGCTAGTACAGTAATGGGCACAAACTATTAAAGGTAACCTGAGAAGTTTTTTGAATATGTTGTTAGATTATGTCTACGTTGGTTAACAGTCTTCTTTATTGTTACGTTTCTTGGTACGTCACCATCAATAACATTTGCTGTTAACGAAACGAACGTTGTAGACCTGCAGAACCTCACATGGTGGAGGTCAGGGTGCGTGGTTGCGTGACTTTGATACAGGGGACCGCAGTTTGCACCCCATTTCCACTAAACTTTAGTCCGGATTTAAATCTCTCAATAACTTTTGACATGATTTTTTCCCCACCAGACATTTATGCTCCCCACCCACATTGACAAACCGTCATTTTTGTCATAGAGGGCGGTAACATGATGTGTTTTGCCGTTGATGTATTGTTGAAGAAGTAATTAACCATTGAACTGGGGAATTTGGAATGGGGGCTTCACCTTCTCCGGCTGTTTGTCTTCTTCTGCTTCACAGCATTGCTCCACCAAGTACTTTTAAGTCAAGTCCCAATGAAGAGGAAGACGAATAGAGAGCTAGTTGGATCCAACAGACACATTAAGAATTGATATGGTATCAAATGATGCTTCTTCTCTAACTTGTCCATCAGCCATTACAGCTGAAATACGTTGCTATTACAGTTAATTGCTCGTAGCAGCACTGAGCAGCTCCTTTTCACTGTTGTGGTGCTCCATTAGATGTGTAGTTTTACTTCTGACACAAAACAGCCAGAAATCTCAAGATCTGGACAAACAACTACGGTATCGATCAACAGCCCCATCAACCCCCCACAGGTTATTACAGTTTTTGTGCAAGCAGTTTTTTCCCTTACTGCGACTGCTTAATCAGTTCCTCCTCACACACACACACACACACACACACACACACACACACAAAGGTTGACCCGGGAGGAAATTGAATTAGCAGGGTGTAATGCAGCTCCTTGTGTGTGTAATCAGAGCAGGCTCAGAATACAGGCCCATTGTAAGTCACTGTGGTCGGAGTCGGAGAGCCAGCGACCGCTGGGGGAAGCTGCCCTTATCACTAGATATAATTACAACTGGGGGAATGCGTGTGTGTGTGTGTGTGTGGGTGGTGAGATTTGTGTGGGAGTCATGGCTGACTGATAACGTGGGGAATGTACGTCTCCATGCATGTACGTGCACAAGTGAGTACGAGAGTCATTTCTCGAGTCAAACTTTGAAATGGTGATGAATGCACAACACTAGCATTTCTGACATTCGTTGCCACTAACCCCACATTTGGGGTTTTTATATCCTGCCTTCCCTGCTCACTGTTTCCACTATCATTGTTGGGTGCAGGCTGCAGGCTGTGTTTTCCATGGTGGATGTCATTGTTTTCACTGTCTGTTAATTATTTTTGTGCTGGTATTTTGCCTCCTTCTGATATAGTGTTTCCTGCTATTGTCTTTTTCTACCAAGCTGGCTGCCTCTGGACTTGAGCCAGCTGGTCCCTCCTACCTCAGAATACACACACACACACACACACACACACACACGCACAGCCATGACTATGAATACATACACATAGTCTCTGGTCCCTCTGCTCTCCCTTCCTCCTCTCTGCACTTGAGAGAAAACACAAGAAGTCAGTGATACGGCAAACCAACTCTGTGTGTGTGTGTGTGTGTGTGTGAGGGAGGGAGAGAGCCCACCAGTCAGTTCAGAGGGGTTAATCTCTCTCTCTCGCTCTCTCTCTCTCTCTCTCTCTCTCTCTGTCTGCCTTTTGTTGCGGCCCCTCACTTTCTCAACACTTGGACAGAGGGAGCTGATAATGTGCTTGTGTGTGTGTGTGTGTGTGTGTGTGCAGTTCGGGTGTCCTGCTTAGCACTCTCAATCTCTCTGGACTGAACTGTACGTGGAAATGACCGGCGGGACTTTCTAACACACTGCTTATTGCTGAATGTTCACACCACAGACCGGTAAGGTTGGGAAAGCTGTTTAATTTCATGCCGAGTGCGTTTGGGGTTTTTGTGTGTGTGTGTGTGTGTGTGCGCATGTGGGAAACGCTGTCTGGAATGCAACAAGTCATTTGTAAATGCGGCGTTTGTTTCTTTATTTGTATGAGCTCAAATGTCACGTTTTCAAGATGTGGAGACATGTAAAGATGTGAAACGCTCCTGTGTCCCCTTCACTCGGCTCACCGTTCCAGTTCTTCACCCTGTCCCCCTCTCTGCCCGGCCCGAGTTACTCAAGTTACCGGCTTCTTTCTGTTGTTATGAGTCCCGTGGTTTCTATGCTGCACTCTGAGGGCGCTCCCACGCTCTCCTGACGAGAAAGAAAGGAAGGAAAACAGCGATAACCATTTCAGATCCACAAAAGAAGTGGGAGAAGCATGCTTGGTTTGCCCCGTGTCTCCTCTCAGCATCTACATGCACACTTTTGTCTCTTTAACACTAAGCAAAAATCTCCCTTCCTTTTGCATGTCTGGTTGGCAACTTTTTTTTGTTTTGTTTTCTGGACAAAAGTTTTTTCTTTTCTTTCGGAGGTGGTGGGTTGGCTGAGGTGGTGAGAAAATTGGAAACAGAGCCACCCACATTGGAAATGAGTCAGCCCGGCATTTAGTGGTGTGTTGACTTTGGAAATGGCATGGATTGGGGCGTGGGGGGTTGGGGTTGGGGGTGCTGGAGGGGAGGGGAGGGGCAGCTGAAATTGTCAGAAGAAAATAGAAATAACAGAAAGTGTGAATTTGTTCATATTTTCAGCTGAGGGACCCGGAATCCCTGCAAAGTGGGAGCTGAGTTGTGCACAACAGGCATTAAAGGAGGAGGAGAGGAGAGGGAGAAGCCAGAGGCTGTTTATAAAGGGAGGGCGCGGCTTGTGTCCATCTGGGACAATCCCAAGTGCTAAAAGCTTCCCCACCCTGATCCCAACCCCCCCCCCCCTTCCTCTTTCTTCCTCGTTGTCTCTTTCATGCTCTTTCACAATAAGGTGCAAGTGGGTGCTTTTCTAATTGCAACCTGCGAAACGCATCCACCTTGTTGCAGTTGTTCTTTTTACGGACACAGGCTGCATTTCATTTTGTTTCTTTTCTTTTCCTGACAGTCTTTATCACTCTCTGCCTCTTTCCTCTCCTCCCCTCGCCTGCAGCTCATCTGTATCTGCCAGCGAGCTACATGCAGTTGTTCCTAACGCCATGAACAAACACTACAAGGAGTCTGGGGACGCTCTTCGTTTCAACTTCAATCTGTGTTTTTGTGTCATTTAAAGTGTAAATACTCACTTCAGAGCAACTTTGAAAAGAAGCTATAGGCGTCTATGCTAAATGCATCTTAAATGTTAGGTTTTCTTGCAGTTCAGTGACAAATATTAACTAGTAAGCAGAAGCCAAATGCTATAATATATATATAGAAGGCAGCTAGTTAACAAAGCAGCCAAAGAGATCTTTAACTAGCTTGTACCACAGAAGTGTTACAAGAGACATTTTACACACTTTACATCAAAATTTGGGGATTTATTTTCACACTTTTCTGTCAAAAACCAAACACCAAAAATCCCAGCCATATCTGCCTCTTTAGTCCTCTCCCTTTGTTTGGCCTTCTTAACCAGCCTCCATCTCCTTCTCCTCTTCCTCTTCCCTCCCTCCCTGCCTTCCTCCCTCTGCGCTGCCTGTGTATCCAGCGATAAAGGGACAGCGACGGTAGCACTTCCTCTCGCCACAGGAAGCAGGAAGTGTTGATTTCTGGTGGGCAAAACCCTGCGCTCGGTCCGCTGGGATCCTCATCGCTTACACACACACACACACACTCAAATGGAAGCAGCACACACTCCCAGACATGCACGTGTTCTGTTTGTGTGTCACCTGTCTGCACACAATGACTCCACTATATCTTTGCTGCCTGATGGTTTTCATGGGAAACCGCCTGGGAAGCAGCCCACTCTGTGTCTCTTTGACCTCAGGGTTGGCTCGCAGGTCAGGGGATGATTGGCTAATTATTCCTCTAATCACAGCAAATGTTTTGTTATCACCCTCTTTGGCCACGCAGGCCGGAGGTGGTGCTGTTGAGCTTAAAAAAACACAAACAACCATTCATCAGCTAATGGATTCCAGTTATACTGGAGGGTGGGAGGGCTGGATGTGAGTGGAGCAGAATGAGAGGGAGGGAGGCTGACATTAAGGCGAAAGTGGGGGAAGATAAAGAATATGGCGTCTGAGGGCAATAAATCTGACCAGATTTTTTTCCTAATTTATGTTTAATAATTACAGTGGTGGTTTCTTTGTGTGTAGTTTTCAATTTGTACTGTCAAAAGAAGTGACATCCTTGTCAAATCGTTAAATTTGCTCTAACGATATAAAACACACACATTTTATTCAGGAAAAAGTTGGCAACAAATACTCTTCACTTTGTCTTCACTTGTTCCAAGATGGTATTAACTGGGTATTCTTTTTCTGCGCATGATGCACATGAACTGCACCGTCTTAAAAAAACCCAAGTGGATTTATGGTGCTTGGCTCATTGTTGTGGGGGGATTTAGAAAAGAAGCCTTAAAAGCGGGAGCTTTGAGAGTCAAAGAGAAGCAGAAGCAGGAACAGGGTTGTGTGGAAAGAAACAAAGGGTGTACAACGTTTCTCTAAACACACTTCTTAATTCTTCTACATTTCTGAAATGTCTCGGCCGTCTTTGAATGTTGGAAGAAGGGTCAGTGACAAGGGTGAAATAAATGTGGTTTTCAGTGATACTGGGAGGTCAGATGGCCACTAATGAAACTCATGAGTGACAGGTGGGAAGCAACAAATAATGTAATAAATGATGTAACTGCATTGTTTCCGATACACAATAAGTGTGCTTTACTTTGACTTTTTTAAATAAAATACCATTGGAAATAGGGCTGAAGGATCAATTGTTTAGTGTAAAAATAAATTAAATAAAAATGTAAGTGAAAAATGCAAATCACAATTTCCCATAGCCCATGGTGCTGTCATCAAATGTTTTTTCTGTTTTTGTCCAACTAAAAAGATGTTAAATTTACTATAATTTTAAGACAAGAAGAAGCAGCACCTTTCCACATTTGAGAGGCTGGAACCATCATGTTTGGCATTTTACTTTAAACACCTTTGGAGAACAACTAATCGATTATCAAGAAAGATTTTCATTTATTTTTATAACAACTGGACTTTGAATTCTATTGACAGTGTAGAGGCTTCTGGCTGCATACATTAGTTTTTTTGTGATGGCTGAATGTCCCAAATCATTGACTAAAGTATGATTGCTGTGCCTTTACTGGCTATTGCTAATGGGGCAAATGATCTAAGACAAAGAAATGAATATGGACGATATGAGGAGGGAGAAGAAGGCTGGATGCACACAGACAAAGGAACAAGGTTAAAAACGAAGGGAATGGTGGTTAAAGTGACACCTTTGAGTATACTAGTATGGTAGAGGTGTTAGGAAGGAGAGAAAAGCAAAGAGGCCACAGTAAAAATCGGAATAATCCAAAGAGATTTGGGCTTTGAGGAATCGTTGAAGATCTGAGCCCAAACTATGAGCGGGTCAGGGGTCAAGAGGGGTGAGGGGGTCAGAGTGGGCCCAGCAGCTCTACTTAGAACAGGATATCCTGCAAGGAAAACCCATCTGTCTCTCTCTCTCTCTCTCTCTCTCTCCCTCTCTCGCTCTGTCTCTTGAATTCCCACAGAGGGCACGGCGGCGAGGAGAGGTGTAACCTTTCACTGAAAACACCCGAGAAAACACAAGTTCCTGACTGAGAAGCTTCACTTTCATCAGTCATCGCTGACAGAGACAGATAATGAACGCCCGATGTGTCTTGACCTGACAAACTGAGTCTATGAAGTGTTTTATAGTGCGTGCTGATGGCTGAACGATGTTTGTTGATGTTTTCATTCACTTGCTGCAGGGGCTACAACAGCCAAGAAAAATGTCCCTGCAGGGACAATAAAGTTTATCTTACTGTGTTTTATCTGAGCCAGACAGATGGTGTGTGAAAATAGTGAAACATCCCTGTTTGATTTGAAATATACTCAGGCCTAACATTAATATCAGCATGCTGGACCCGCGGGAAAACACTGCCATCCAGTTGTGGTACTGAAAATTGTGTTCCTTTGGTGTGAGCCCGTCCTTCGTTGCCTGCTCTGCTGAAGACAAAGTGTCACATTATTATACGCAAACAGTTGTGTTTGTGTGCTGGAGAGTGAAGAATTTTCTGTGTCAAACTGCAGCATTTCCTTTCGTGTTCCCCTTCAGATGGCAGAAGTCGCGAGGCTCTTCTAAGGAAATGGCGCTGTGCTCAAGATACAGAGAAAAATCTTATCTAATAACAGGAAATTACCCGAAACACCGATTATAGTTTTGACAGGTGTTTGACATCAGAAAGACAGCCTCTTTTTCACATGACGCTGTAAACACCGTGCAGTGAAGGGTGCCAGTGCAAGCCTTTTTTGGGGTCCCAAGCATCGTATTTACCATATCATGTCCCAGTCAGTGCATACAGTGTTCATTACATTAACCTGCTTGGTCCTCTTAAGAAAAAAAACAACAAAAACCTTTTAAATAAATATTAAAATGATGACATAAAATCAACAAATAAAAGAAAATGTGTATGAGGAAGTAGTTTTAGCTGGCATTCATTAGTAGAGGCCTGTTCATACCAGAAAGTGGTACAGCAAAATTCACCTGCGTGTCTGTGCAAAATATTTGGTTCTTGAACTCAGTGACTATATTTTCAGGTCTAACCGCTAACTCACCTTCTAACTAGGCTAGTCACAGAGCTTAACGCTCTATTTTGCATCTATTGTTCTGTTTACTCTCCCTTGGGCGTCATTTTGTTCAATAAAAAGTTATCGAAGAGAGAAAATAAAACCCTGGGAGCTAACACGCTTGCTGATGGTCAGTTAGCCAGCAAGTGAATCGACTAATGCTAAAAATGTCACTGTTTTAAATGCTGGTGTGATCAAGCCTTAAGCATCATTTGTATTTACCAAGTTGATTTCTGCGATTTGGTAATGTGACTACATTGCAAGAAACACGAGCATCCGTCACAGTTTACAGACTGATTTCCTGGTTCAACTTTGACTTTTCAAACTTGCCATATCTGTGTTTTACCTCCAAATAAAGAAAATGAGGCCAAAGTTATAATAAATCAGAATTATTCTTTGAGACACTGAGGAGGCTTAATACAGCTCAGGTTGATATTGCCAGAGAAACAAATCCTTTGCTTATTTACCAAAGACTGCAATTACATTTGTTTAAACAATCTCTAACCTTGCCTTGCATGACAGGTTACTAAAACTGTAACTGTAAACATGCTACGTGTGAGTCCATGGGACTTTTGTTAACAAGTCCTGCTTTACTTGTAATTGGGCATCCTGAAGCTAAACAAACTGACAAAGGTGCCCCCGTGGTTTGGACCAAAGCTAAATATCCGTGGGTGCAGCAGCATCCTAAAAATGTGCAGGAGAATATAACAAAGATCCGAGCGGATAAAACATGTGAGCGGTTATTTGACTTTATCCTGAACTAACTTCTGTCAAACTCCAGTGTTAGTCTACTTTAGCATGTTCTACAGCATTCTCAAGGAACATCTAACATCCCTCTTATGTGTCAGACAAGCACACACATTTCAACCTACTAATGTTTCCCTCTTGTGAGGAGCTTTGTGTTTCCCCTTGTGCAACAGTTTTGCCAAAATAGTCATTATTTTCTCAATGCACTCAATCTTAAAGTGAGTGTGATATTCTCACATTCAACTGTGCTGTTAAGTGGGTGATATTTTCCGTATTGGAAAGTTACCCTTTTTTCCTACCAATGGTTTATAATGACACAAGCGAGAGACAGAGAGAGACAGACAGAAAGAGAGAGAGAGAGAGAGAGAGACAGAGAGAGAGAGACAGAGAGAGAGAGAGAGAGAGAGAGAGAGAGAGATTGAAAGCGAGAGATGAGGAACGAGAGTGTAGAGCTATTTTTGGCCTGTCTGGGTGTTTCCTACATACACACTCACGCTTCTCAGGCTTGTTGTTGTTCAGAATGGTGGGTGTTAAAAGGGTGAGTTTTGATTTGATTTGACTTTGCGTTTTGAGGGTGTGTGTGTGTGTGTGTGTGTGTGTGAGTGATTATGTGTGTGCTGTCGATATCCCTGTGATTTTCCTGTGGTTGCTATGGTTCCTCGCTGTGTTTTCAACAACTTGCCATAACTCCAAACATCCTCAGGGTGTAAAGGATCCCTTCATTATACACTCTACTTGTGCTTTTCTTCCCCCCCGCTGGGTTTGACCTCAGTTCACTTTCAATTTAAAAAGATCAAAAGTCCAAAAGAGGCTAAAACTCATTTGGATACGACCATCTTTAAATTGAAATATTTCTCTCCATCATTGTTGAGGTGTTTCTGAACTGTGCATCCCAGATGTACAGAGTATTGCTGGCACCAGTTACTTTCTTTTAATATTAACAGTTTGTGATTGATTGGAAATAGATAATTAGTTATTCTACGTGCCCCTGGGGGAAAATGACTCAATGTCTCATTACTTCTTTGTTTTACCTCTCAGTGCTGGGTAGTGATGACTGCACACATGACACCACTGCTCTGTTGTGGAAAATGTCTGTCAGCGATCCATTGTGTTTCTGTGGACGGCACATCACCAAGACGTTCGATGTGGCTTTTCAGGCATTTGCTCTGTATCACACATCGTGCACAGGCTGCAGGGGAATGTATGATTGTGTCTAGTTTCCATTTATGTTTATATATATATATATATATATATATATGTGTGTGTGTGTGTGTGTGTGTGTGTGTGTGTGATAGTTATCCTAAAATAAAGATGCTTTTCTTCTTTATTAGGCTCACGAATTTCATCTGACATGTCAGATTAAACAGAGCAAACTTTCTCTGCCCAGAAATCCTCTTTTCATTCAACAAAAGAAGCTAAAGACAAAAACTGACACATTTTTTATTTCCATCAGGGACTGAAAGAAAGTTACAAATGCAACCAGACATGTTACACGACAAGTAAGTCCCTCCTCCTCAGGTGTCCCCCATGGATCCTTATTACGGAAACAATATATACAACAGCCAGAAGCAAATTCTTTTTTGGATCCCATGAACTGGCTGTTGTATATATTGTTTCCATAATAAGGATCCATGGGGGACACCTGAGGAGGAAGGAATTATTATACCATTAGGAATTGACACTTTCTTGACTTGCAAAATCATCTTTTTATATTGACAAACATCATGTGTGATTTTGCAAGTCAAGAAAGGGTCAGTTTGACATAAAGATAGTAAAGTACCATTTAGTTTGGTGTGAAGCCGTTCTGTGAACTACATCTCTCTCTTCCCAACACCAACGTGGCCGTCAGTGTAACGTTACCTCACCTGATGCGCTCGTGCAGAGAGAAAGTTATGACATCATTTACGTGACTTTTTGGTGTGTAGTCTTTCTAATTTTCGGTTTTACACGAGACAACAACAGAAATGAACCAGATGTCAGTTGATCAAAGTTATTATTTTTTCAGTTACAGATTATAGATAAGGCTGGAGGAAAAAGAAAGTCAATTTAGGTTCTGCTGTGATTCACCAGTTGGCTTTAACTTGATGTGGCACTCTTGCTTTAGCTGTTGCGTTGGCCGTCTTTCTGTGACAGAGAGCGCAGGGCAGTAAGTGTGATGGGTTGATTCTAGAGATGGGAAATTACAGGCTACATTCCTATGGTATAATAATGTTTTAAATGGTAAAACAAATGCCAAACAGTCAGTTTCTGGCCCTAAATGGTGGGGTTCAACACTGTAAGTATGTCTTCAGTGAGCTCAGTCGCTGGAGGCAAAATGTGTAATTTTCTTCAATAGCAGCGTTCTGTGTTTCCAGCGCTTTAAATAACCTCCACGTTATCTTACACGAAACAGGAGGGCCACGCACCATTTGAGCGTGTATGTGCTGATGTGCTAAGTCTCTGTCTTTCTGTAACTCATGATTATCAACTGACTGCCACAAGACTGAGGCAGACTTTTACTGAGAGCTGCCGTACATGGAAAGAGAATATGCAGAAGATGGCAGGTGTGAAATTTTCAGCACTGAGATTACTGGCAAGGAGAAACTTTGAAAGGAAACGCAGCTGCATATTGACAACTTTGAGTGTAATTCAATACTGACCACACCCTGATACTCTCTCTCACACACACACACACACACACACACGCAAGCACACATACAAGTATGTAAACACACACAAACACATGGTTGCGTGCATACAAGAATATCTGCATGCCGCATAATAAAAACACACAGAGATAAAGTTTTTCCTCCCAAATATTTTTCAACCTTATTATTTTCATTTTCTTTGTTCTTGTGTTTCCTCATATTTCTCTCTGCCTTCATCCTCTGTCTCCCCCTTTCTATCTTCATCTCGCTCTCATTCCCTGCTTTCCTCCCTCCACCTCCTCCTCCTTCTCCTTCTTGGCTTTTCTTTCTTTCACATCCTCCTCCTCCGTTTCTCCCCCTTTCCTCCGCTCCTTCTTTTTCTTCTCATGCAGCATTCCTCGCATTCCTGTTGGCTTCTTAAGGGGAAGGACCCCGCTGGCAGACCAAGGCCAAACATTATTATAGTGCTCTCAGCCTCTCCCTCTGTTTCTCTCATCCCATCTCTCTTCTTCTTTCCCCCTCTCATTGACTCCACCACTCCAATCACCTTCTCTTTTTCTCTTTCTGACTTTCTTCTTGTCCTCCTCAGTGACTTTATATTTCTAATCCCTTGTTCTTTCACTCCCTCTTTACTTCTCTCCATGTAGTGGCTGTATACTGGTCCTATAACTGTGTTTACTGAGACCACTGTGTTTCATAATTAGTGGAAATAAGGGTCATACCCTTCCTCGTTACATTAAACAGGCTCATTCATGTTTATACAAAAGTGTGTGCTGTGTTTCTTTAACGACACACTACCCGCACATGGGAGATAAAGTAGCAGACACATAAATGTTCACAGAAAACACACACACAAACACACTCACACGTGTTTCAGTATGTTTAAATGCACGTGTCATTCCTTATATCTGCATGTATTTGAATGCATCATAAATTTAGCTCAAATGTTTGAATTGAAGTTTTATTTGACAGTAGAATTCTTCGAGATTATGCACAAATTGTGCTCAGATTCCTCTTTGATGACCTCTTTACGTTACACGCAGAGATACTGCGTCACCAAGGAGAATTGAAACAACAGACACAATATGTAAATTAAAGCCATAAGCCAGCTGATTCAGTCAGATGTGCAGTTTACTCAAATAGAGACATTTTAAAGGAAACAGGAAGAGGAGGAATGTTTGAATGTCTTAAGTTAATGAATGAGTGAATGGGATGAATGTGTGTGTCTTGTGTGTCATGGGTAAGCATGGATATTGTTTCAAAAATGTGAAAAAGTGTTGATATGATACCTGGTTTTGGTGCTGATACCAAAATGATACTTTCTTTTAATAGCTTACGTTGGGAAATGTTCGCATGTTTTTCTTTCAAAACCTTTTTTTTTCATTTATCAAAAGAAGCCAAAGTACAAGAACTTTACTTAAATAAAATAGTCTGAAATAATTAATTAAAACTGAATTTATAAGGAGCTGTTTGATGAGTAAAACAATTTGGAATTTGACCCAAGATTCATTTTCAGTTTGTTGTCACTTGACAGTTGTCTTTATTTGGTTTCCAAAAAGTACTGAGGTTCGATACACAGCTCTAATCACTGGACACAGAAAAACAACAACATCATTTTCCGTCTCCTTGCCTCTGTGTTCTGAGAGCCCCCATCTATTCTTCTGATTTCAGTTTAGTTTTGCAAACGCTTTTGTATTTCGTGACAGGTCACTTCTTGTGTCGAGTGTTGTAGCTGAAACACGTCTCTGCAGGTGGGAGGCAGCTATGCAGCACAACGTTGACCACATCCTGTCTCACATAGAACTGACAGCAAAGCTACATACGTCAGACCAACTGCTATTTTTATTTGTTTTTGTCATTTCAGTTTAATTTACATTAACGTTTGACTCATCATGTTTCAACGTATAAACGGATGTTGAGTCCAACGTTTTTGCACTGAAGCTGATCTGTAGCTCTAAAGTTTCCACGCTGACCACACTCTCTTGTTGAATTAGCAGAGATTTCTTCTGTATCTGCAACAGACATGAAGAACTGGCCGATATTTGGTTTTTCTAACTAATATATTTTAGAATAATCAAATTTTTTATGGTCCTTCGTACAGTTGCATGCAACATGTAAAGGCTTTTAAAAATGTTTGATAAGCATAGTTTTTGTTAGAAATCTCAGTAATCAGAGGATTAGACAAGCAAATATGCTCCAGCTCTGTAAAGGAAAGCTCTTTTTTAGATATAATACATAAAATACATGTTGTTTGTGGAAAATACTAACTGACCAGTGCTGAACTGTGTGTGCGTGCATGTGCATGTGCGTGTGTGTGTGTGTATTTTTCTCTCCCTGTGGGCGTTTGCCTGCTGTGCTGCTTTTCTGTCACCCTGTGGTTTTGTTATTTTCAGCTCGAAACCGGATGTGATTCAGACTGCATGGTAGATTGTGTAATTGAATGGACTAACCACAAGCACACACACACACACGCACACGTACGCTTGCAGCACACACTTTATGTCAATGCACATAGACGCATGCAATCACAAACACACATAACACACAATAGATCTCACACACACACACACACACACACACACACACACACACACACACACACAGTTATGTAGCCCTATACGCCCACACGCTGAGGGTTTCTGGGAACGGTGCTGGGTTCCCCCTGTTCACAGAGGCACCCGAGGGTGAGCGAGCGGACGATGGAGCACCACCAGCAGTAGACAGGCGCACGCTTCTTGGTTTCAATATTGGTCTGAAACATCAGTTGTTGACCTGGCTGACGCCGAGATCGGAAAAAAGGATAAAAGGCACACACGCTTGTGCTGTGTGGAAACTAAAGGACGGTTGAAAGTGGGGAAAAACACTGAGAAGTGCTAGTGAAACTCATATATATAAATGTCAGTTTCTGCCTCAAAAAAATGTAAAAGCTGAACTATATGCAGATAGAGTTCAGAAAAAGTAACAAACAAAAACAGGGAAGCGTTAGAGGTTGGCAAAAAAAGTACCTCTGTCACATATACAGAAATAGATATTCCATAGGGACTTATTTTTAAGACAGTAAGTCATGAATAATTATTGGTGTGAATGCTGGAAGCATTCACAACATATGTTATTGTACAACTTAAAAAATTTATTTTTATTGGTGTGAATGCTGGAAGCATTCACAACATATGTTATTGTACAACTTAAA
>JAVQJL010083826.1:0-20894 GCA_036024295.1 Nannoperca obscura
GCAGCGATGTACTTACTTACAGCACTTGTGATTCATCTCTTACAAGTTTGATGAGACATCTTGTTGTTTTCCATCATGGTTCTATGCACTTTATGTAAAGCTCTTATTTGGAAGTCGCTTTGGATAAAAGCGTCTGTTAAATATCTAAATGTAATGTAATGTAACTGAAATGAACTGCAACCTTTTACTGTGTTTGTAACTATTAACTCTGCTCTGTTCACCATTCAACGCCTTGTTTGTGTACTTGATCTCTGACTTTCTCCGCCTTCACTTCTCATTACTAATGATAAAGAGACCAAGGGTTAAGAGACATATTATTACTTTCAGACCTTATGTCTTCGAACAAGCAGTGACACACAGCTTTGAATCAAAGCTCAACAACAACAGATGATTCTCTCCTACCAAATGCGCTGCTGGATCAAATATAAAAATCTAATAAAATCTAATTAAACAGTAATTAGAGCAATGAGTCTACAATAAATGTGTGGTTTTCATATGGCAGTGCCTAAATAATACGAGGACAATTATAAAATAACTAAAACTTGCATTATAAGTAAATTGTACTTATTAATCTTTCCATCTTAGTTTAGCTTCCACAATCTTATTCTCAAAATCAAAAATATCTAAATCACACAGAAGAGCTGAATAAATGTCTCCTTATATGGCACTTCTACTTCCGCTCCATTTCTATCTCTGAGCGGTTTGACTGTAACATCTGTAGTTGTTTTCATCCACATTATGTAAACATGTCCAGCAACAATACTTTTATTAATAGAGACATAGGTAACAGTGTGACGCTGGTGCTTATTTTATAGTGTTTCACTATAAAACACTACTGTTATTTTAGTTTAGTTTGGCAAAACACCAATAAGCAATGCATTCAGAAGGCTTATTTTTAGTGCTGTCATTTAACGCAAATTAAATACAGCAGCGAGTTGGAGGCAGCAAGTTATCATGTATCAGTAATGGTGACCCCTTTCCCTTTCATGCTGTGTGTCTTTACTCTGCTGCCGTCTGCGTTCTGCAGGTATGTAATTATGGTTTGGAGCCAGAGTTTCCACAGGGCACAGCGAGGGAACAAAGCAGGGTCTGGGAGGTGAAGCCAGGGAGCACAGAAGCTGCACGGTGGCTACAAACTACAGAGATAGACCTCTTCAAGAAACGAAGGTCTGTATAGTGCAGTGGGTTTGGAGGTCTGACTCACATCCTCTGACTGTGCCCGAGGATAGTTTACGTGGCATCGAATGATGTGTAATGAGCAACTTTGCAATCTGGCATGAATGTAGGTTGTTATACTATCGGCAGTGGATTACATGTAACAGGATTCCTCAAAGCCGATTACAATTTGTCATTTTGACCCAGCGCAGTTACTGAACATAAAAGCACAGAAAAAAATTGGAATTATTAAAAGGAGCAAACAGACATTTTAAGTTTTAAGTATTAAATATTGGAAATAACACTGCTTGATATATACTGTATCTTAAAGTTTGTGTTTATACAATATTAGATGTAGTTATCTAATATAATAACAATAATAAATCAAATTAAAGTAAGTTTTTTGTGGAGATTTTCACACTAAAATAGGAGCCATTTAACCCCTAATGTTCCCAATATTTGTCTTACATTAACCCTTAGAAGCAGCATCGACACACACTTAAATATAGTTCAACAACATCCCATCGTTATAATTCCAAGATGCCTTTTTAATTCCATTAAATGCAAATGTCTTACTTATTTATCATTGTGTTCACATTTCCCTGTCACTCAGATAACTTAACATTAACATATTTTTCTTGGCAAATGTTAATTGACTTGAAAATATAAAACAATTCTTCTCTGTATTTGTAAAGGCAGGTCAACAGCATAGGACATTAAACATTTACAGTAAAATGTATAAATCTCTCTCAGAAGGTGCTGGGAAACTTACCATAGATACAAATCGGTCCCTCTATGCTGGGAAACACATAAGAACTGCCCTAGAAGCAGTACTCCAAGTAGCTGTTGATAAATGATAAAGACCAAAAATGAAGTAATCATTTTAATTAAATCAGCTGGGTTTGACATTCTTTGTCACCAGCTGAGTCTGTTATTGTGTTTTGACTTTGTAACAAAGAAACCATCGGTATGTGAAGTATGTAGGAGGCATAAATCCCATTCACAGAGATACAAATAACAGTATTTTATTAATCTTTTTATGTTTTCATAAATGTATTCTGACTTATTTCTTATCATAAAAGAATTTATTAACTTCAAAAGATTGAGAGTTTTTTCAACCGATCATATCTGTGTAATATCCTTATTTGTATTGTGAAAAAACTAAAAGCAGAGAAGGTAGTAAGAAGTTTCATCTGCCGACATAACTGCGCAGAACGAGCACATGTTTCTTTAATAAGGATGAAAGCGCTGTGCTCTTGTAACTGGATCTCTCTGTAGCTGGCAGCTTTCCATCAAGGAACAGCAGGATCCTCTTTTTAACCCAGGAGCATCAGCACAGATGGGACGGTGACACGCAAACTCAAACACACACAGACTCAAGTTCAGAGCATGACAGACACATGCCAGAGGATTTCTGTGATCTTATGGATACAATGTGCTGTGAATACTGAGGGTCAGCGGTGAAGGCGGTGTAAGGAACATCTGTAACACCTGTACTCACTGTTAACACCTGCGCTCACTGTCGCGCCTCTCTGCCGTAATGAAAGTTTCACAGGATGTGCTCCCCGCTGAGTGGATTGAGCTGACGGCTCTGTGCTCAATTCTTTGGTGCTGGGGGTCAGAGGTTAAAGGTTAGGGGTACTCCAGCTGGCAGCCAGGGCCGCAGTGGACTCCAGTGAGGAAGCATTCAGTGGAGGGAGTGGGGGGTCAGAAGAGGTAGGAGGCTAAAGTTGTTCTTTCTGTCTTGTTTGATGTACTCCACCCTCTAGGCCTTCTTTTCCCCTTCTGGCATTTAAACCGTTGCCTCATCATTTAAACCATTCAACATCTCAGATGTTTGAAAAAGCTGATGGGCCATATGTAACATCGTACAGAATTCTTTATCTCTTAAAGTGAAAGTGGTTGTAATTGAGATTTTTACATGAACAATTTATCAAAATAGATTACATGCCTTGCATGTGAAAGTTCCCCACAGCTTAACGGAGCTTTATACAGGTTTAGCTCATTGTTGTTGTTTTTTTACAGCGTGCAACTTCACAGTTTTGGTTTACTCTCACTGCTGTCCTGCACAAGTTCGTCATATCAACTCGAAAAGGTGATGAGTGCCAAACAAATCAATTATTGTAGGTTTATTACATATCTGTGAAACCTCTGCGAGTGCATGTCAGTAGTCAAGTTTCTGCAGTTCCCTGGTTCATCCTGTAGAAGGCAGATCTTTTAATTAATGGGCCACATGTTCCAAGAGTGTTGGCATGATGTGTGTTTCATTTAACAGAATTTTCCAAAACATTAGTTTTCCTCCAGTGGAAAATGTGTTTAATGAGAAGCGTCCAAAACACAGTAAATAGCCATTAAACTTACTATAACAGCTCCCACATGTTTACTGAGTTTATGAGGGGTGTGATTGAGGGAGGATGAGGGTGTATGGTATGTTTGTGTGTGTGTGTGTGTGTGTGTGTGTGTGTGTGAGAGAGAGAGAGAAAGAGAGAGAGACCACCTGAGCTTTCCCACTCATTATTGTGTCTATAATATAATATTTCCATGGTTGATATACACTGTCAAAACCATGTAATGGCTCCGTATCAGCTCAAGCAGCTTGCGTCGCTAATGGCCATCTTTCACATAGATACTCAGATCAGCTTTTCAGATTAGCTGCCCTGGACAAAAAGGTCAACCATATTCCTCTGCGTCTCCTCTCAAACAGACAAAGAGCTTCCCAGTCTTCTGTCTTCAGTTACATAACAGACAGAAGGGAAAGTTCCTCTTTCTGTCCATCTCCTGCGTAGCTGAAGCTCCCGGTCCACCTCCCCTCGTCTGCCTCAGCTGTCATCAGCGCCATTGTAGCCTGAAAACTGTCTCAGGCATTACCTGTGGAGCCAGGTAGTCAGGTGGCTCCGGGCCCCAGACTGACTGGCTCATCACTCCCCTCATTTTACCCCCCTAAAATCCCACCTGTTCATTGAGGAGACATTTTGTTAAGCATTAGCATTGAAACATGTTACAGGCAGTGTCAAAAGTTGAAGTGCCTGCATGCAACCATTGAGCAGATGGCTCAGTAATTCTCTCTGCGGCCGCATCAAAAGTCTGACAGCTCCTCTCTTCATCAGACCATCATCACAACATCTCATGTTCGCATCATCTCTTCCATGGAGGTCCTTCCCCCAGCCCTGTAATCCCTGCGGTTAAACTCCACCGTGAGATGTCTAATGTGTGTTTAATGGGTGTTGGTGAAGCCTCAATTAAGTTAATTGTAGATCATTGAGTTAATTTTAGTTATTTAGAAAACCCCAGCTTTCCTAAATGTTGTGAGTGTGGGGGATGTGACGGAAGACCGCGACTAAAGACAGAGGGGTGGTTAGCCTCAAATACAGGCCTGCGCTCCCGGACGGCCTTTATGGGATTTACTGATAGTAATGACGGTGATGATGAGGTCTTGGTGCTGATGATTGTTTTAGTGTGGAGGAGTGACTTTTCTGTTTTCATACAAAGTGTACAATATGTTCATTATCACATTTCAAACAGCGGTACTGTGTGTGTTTTGGTTTAGCGTGGAGCCTGATGTCTCCAGCTGATTGTCGCTTCTTAAATATTCTGTTTTTTTATTTGTTTATTGATAAAGATGCCACTTTCAGTCTAGTGCAAACATGACGGCAAACATTCCTCACAGTCTTAGCGGTAATAAGCAGTCATTGGTTTTGGGGCAGAGCCAGGATATCAGATCCTGCACTTAGAGTAAAAGAAAGTGCTGTCAGCCGGGTCAGTGACATATTAATCATCTGTATCTGACTAGACTTTGTGTATGTGTGTAAGTAAGCGCTGCTGAAAACACACACTTGCTCATGCACACACACTCATACACCTCATGCAACAACTGTGTAACAGAAACATGAAGCATAATGAAGTCAAGAGCATTCGTTTTAAAATGGGACTTTAGTCAAATATTCATTTTTGGTGGTTTCCCCCAAAAATTGCTGCAAGCTGCAACGTTTGGAGCATGTTTTCTATCCCAAAATTTACAGGCATAAATCATGACTTAATGCTGCACTTAAATAGTTACAGACAGGCAATTTATTCTTGGCTCGGTCTTTGCATGTTGTGCAATAACGTCGTGTGACTGTGTGTGTGTTTCCCAGTTTATTGGCAGCAGTCATTGCTTGCTGACAACTCCCATTCATTCCGATCTTTATTGTTGCCCTTACATTTTCTAAAGGCCTTGTCATTCACGTGATACATGCACGTTCGCCCATCACAGAAGCACACGCACCTAACCAATAGCAGAAGTATGCAGTGGGACGGGAAGAGGGGAAACATATTTGCTTGTGCACTTGGCAGATCAAACCGAGCCTCTGGTGGCGTCTAGAGGTGTCAGAACACAATCTGTACACACGCATATAAAGATTAAATTATCCTGACATCACCTGCAGCTAGTTTGAAAGAAGAGAAGCTGGAGTGGGGTGGGGGGCAATCCCACAATGTTTTGCTTCCACGCTTGATAATTACACTACATAAACTTCTTCACCACCAAGGATAAGTACATTAAAACTTGTAGTGACACATGGGCTGTATATCATCCCAGTGAGATAAATGCAAGTATGGTTCTAAGTATGATTTTCTTTTAGCCTAGAGACAAATGTATCTCTAAGTGGCTGCAAAATGAAACAAGGCGTTGACATTTTGGGAAACACAACTGCTCGCTGTCTTGCAGAGAGTTTAGCTTAGCTTAACATAAAGACTGGAAACACCTGCACATCTAGCTTAGCTCTGTCAAAAGGTAAAAAATCTGCCCACAAGCATCTCTTAAAGTCAGTAATTAACACGTTTTATCTCATCTTTTCTAGCGTGCAAAAACCGAAGTGTAAAAACGACAATTTGCTGTTTTACAGGGGTTTTAAGCATAAGCCAGTTTCTGTGTCACACAGACCTACCTGTGTTGCTCTGAAAAACTAATTTTTCTACTAATAGTACTACTGCTTTATCCCTCAGTGATCACTCAGTTGCTGAGTTGCAGTGCTCTGCCCACCAGAGGCTGGTTAAACCACAGAGGAACATGTTTTCCTGTAGAAGAAGCATCAGATGTTCAGGGAGCAGAGCTGTGTGGTTACTCTGTGCTGGTAGCTGCTGGGCCTCTGGGCTCCACATGAAAGCTGTTTCACTTTTGTGTGCAGGACACAGCAAGTAGATTGGTAGAAGCTTTAGCACACTTTATTCATCAAACCTCACTTTCAAGGCTTGGAGCATCAGGATGTCTTCTCCCAGGGTTGTGGTTTCTGGGAGACTGACGGCATTTCCATAATGGCTCACATCTCCCATATTCGCTATCTTGCTGAGAGTTAAATGTTAATACTGATACCACTCGCATATCTGTCCATTAAATAGGACGCAACAGCCAGCAACTAGCTGTTTCCCGCTGCTTTCTATTTTTATGCTAAGCTAAGCTAACCGTCTGCTGCCCATAGCTTCATATTTAGCATACAATAATGGTATTAACCTTTTAATCTAACTCTTAGCAAGAAAGCGAGTAAGTGGATTTTACTAAACCATTCCTTCATGTGTGGAGTCTGAATATAGTAAAAGCAGTATCAGCAGTAGCTGTTTAATTTCACAGACTATCTTAAAGATATCTGGCATTTGCTTGCTTGGGAGAGCCTTTTTGGGAAGAAGACAGCAGACCACTCAGTGACCTGGGAGGGGGGCTAGTCGAGGGGTAACATTGGACTTGTACATATGGATCTGATAGAGGGCAGATAACCAGCAGACACTGTGGAGCCATCCTTTGAACAGAGCAGGAAGTATGTCTGCCGGCTCCTGTTTGACTGTACAGTGTGTGTGTGTGTGTGTGTGTGTGTGTGTGTGTGTGTGTGTGTGTGTGTGTACATTTACATGTGATGACTCCTGTTGTCATGAGACATTATTAACCCATATGTTAGCTTAATGACTTTCCCACTGTTGTACGAACAGTGAAAGAGGTGGAGTGGAGAGTGGCCCAAGTAGCCAACTCTCACATGAGCTGCATCACAGTTAATGTAGAGACCGCCAGACACGGAAACCCAGCGTCACATTCTTTAAGGGGGTATATGTTATGTTAGATTAGTTTAAATTTGTTTATGGCTGTGTAATGCAACTTCCAGAGTTAAAGGTTTTCTGTCTTGGCCACGTACCAGAAAATCAGATTCATAAAGTGAGTTGTAATTTAAACAACCTTTTCAGTACATCAAACGTTTTTTTCTGAAACAGCGCGATAGGATCTTGGCATGTGAACGTAGGTTAGAGCTGCCACATTCAGCAGTTGCTTCAGTAAGCGTAGTGCCTGGCATTAAGATCACAGAACGATCATCTGCCTCCAATCCTCCTACAGATGTGTATGCAAGGGGTAATTAGTTGTTTTAAATGATTGATGCTGCACGCAGGGGGGAGTCTGTCTGCGTCTAAGAAAGCTCCTGTGAATGTAAGCCAAGCATGGTGAGTTGCTTCATGGTAATATTATACATATGCAAGAGTTTTGATACAACTCTAAATAATATAGATTTTTATCCACTGTCCATTATTTTCCATAAATAATTGACCAGTTAGCAAATCACTGTATTTAATTAACAGTATGATGTATGATGCTGTTGTGTTGTCTACAAAAAATGACCCACACTGAACCTCTAAAGCGTGACAAATAGTCAGTTCACAACTCCGTCAATGGTAATTATTGGTATCGTTATTGTAATCTTTACTTAACCAGGTACTAAGTCCCACTGAGACTGAGCTCTTATTTTCAACAGAGACCTCTATACATGTAAACAATACTAAGAGTCTATAGCCATGCTAGCGACTCTGTGAGCCTGTACTTATAGGCACAACAGCGCTTTTAGCTGAACACTAATATGCTGACAGTGACAACGCTAACACGCTGATGTTTAGCAGGTGTAATGTTTTCTTTAATGTTCACCATTTTAATCTAGTGCTAAAGCAATCTTTAGACCTGAAGGTGGCCATAGATGAAAAGTCGCATGATGACCAAAGTAATTCCATCCAATAGATATTTCAGTCTGAACCACAGTGGTGGACCGACCGACGTTGCTATTCCTTGTTCTGTGCCAATATTTAAAAAAAATAATACAAGATACTGAAGAATCACAATACATTGAAATATAAGAAAACATGATACAAAGCTTAACATAAAAATAACATGATAAACAAATTGACACTTTATTTAAAGTTTGTCTCATAATAAAGTATTTCAACTTCAGCTTTAAGGCCATAGGCCGTTATAACCTTGTGATCACTGATTGCTGACAAGGACGATTAATCACAAAAGATATAATACTTGTAAATGTATTAGATCAGCACATACTTTTTTTGTTTCTTTTACTGTTTATGAA
Organism: Nannoperca obscura; assembly: GCA_036024295.1. NCBI lineage: Eukaryota > Metazoa > Chordata > Actinopteri > Centrarchiformes > Percichthyidae > Nannoperca > Nannoperca obscura. The sequence continues at coordinate 8,523 of JAVQJL010083826.1, forward strand.
CACCAGAAACCAGTTACCCTTTAATCACAACACATTAAATTAACAAAGGTTAGATAAAGCAAGTGACATTAATCTTCTTCTGACCAGATATAAAGAATATACTGCACGTTCACACTTATTAAACTTGATGGCAGAATGAGGAACTTAATTGTAATCAGCCATCACACTATTATGATGCCAAATGCAGTTTCATTTTTTCAAATGATGAACGTCTGTTATGCGCCACACAGACTAGACAAGTTACGATGAATTGTGTACCGCTGACGCTCCTGTATTCTGAGGATACAAAGGTCAAAGAAATATAACCGGTTTATTGGTGGAACTTTGGTCCTTAGTTTCCACAGCAGGCTGAACCGAAGTGAAGGATTTCTTGTTGTTCAGATCCAAAACGCTGAGCTGAAAACAAACACCATGTTCAGGTAAGAAAACTAGAGATGTCTTTAAAGGGTGTCTTTCTGACTGATTGCAGAGCTTGTTAACTTGATTTTAATCTTTAACAGTGTATAGATTGCACGGTTTGTTTCTTTGACTGGACAAGGATCTGTCTTGTGATGTCTGTCACATATGAGGACTTGAAATGAATCCTGAGTCTCTTCTTGTAGGTTTTCTCTCATCGTCTGTGTTTCTCTGATATTTGGCATCACAGCGAAGCCATATAAACCCTGGGTATGTATATATTGCTCCTAGCGGTCCACAATATTAGACTCTCCAGCTTTAAATATTATGAAAAATGATTCCTGATAAATATTAAATGACAAACATGTTTGTATGGTCACCAGCTTGTATTTGGATCACGTAATATTTGTGCTCTGTTCTCAGAATACATTTACAGATGAAGCCTTCCAGGACACCATCATGTAAGTTGTAAACTACATAAAAATAAAGTGAATAATCTTCTCTTGGACGGAGGAAAGGCAGGCTGAGGTTGCATGACTTCTTTATTTCAGGTCCATAGATGACAAAGGAAAAATGTCCTGGGGAGAGGAAGTGGAGCCCCCAGAGGACATGGATGAGACTCACTATGACATCGACCCTCGCATGATGATTTGGAAGAGTATGACAGACCGCGTACAAGGCGAACAGCCCCTGAAGGCCGAAGAAGACTTGGATGAGCTGTACCATCCTTCAGTGTCCGATCTCCTGAAAGTTCAAAACCTGGATGCCCTCCCTGCTGCCGACATTCAGGCAGAGCCCTCGCAGGAAGATGCCAACATGAAGTACAATGAGGAGCCGGAGGATAAAGATGACATCGACCACTCTGTTTTTAGTAAGCTGGCCCCAGAAGAACCTGAGTGGGACTGGGATGAAGTCTACCACAAAGCGAGGGAGGAGCTGGATGTATATCTGGCCCCACTAGTGGCTGGATACAAACCTGGCGCAGAGATCCACTTTGCACTCTCCAAACCAGAGAAGGACGAGGACAAGCTGTATCATCATGACGACCAGCACTCGCCTGTGCAGATGGAGCCGCTGAGGCGTGAGGTCACGGGAGAAAGTGAGGTCAGAGTTCACTTTCAACCAGAGGAGGACATGGACGACCTGTACCACAAAGATCTCCTGAAGCTAATCCCTTACCATGGTGATACTGAAGCTGATGCTCCTGCTGAGATGCCGTCTGAGAGGAAGCACAGTGAACCAGAGGAAGGTCTGGATGATCTCTACCAACAGTGATCCTACAACAACAGTTTAACCTGTGTAGATCCTTATCATTTCAAATCAGTCATAGATGATACACTGTAGCTGCAACAGGTAAATGAATCAGAAGTACCATTTGACTTCATCAAACTGTCCTCAATAACAATGAACACATCTAATTCTCAGTGATAAAGATCTTTTAACACACTCATCAAAGACTTCATGGGTTTTATTTATTGAAATGGATGCACAACACAGAAGTTTTTTTTTTTTTACAGAAAAAGAAATACATTTCTGCTCCATTTAAACTGGAGAATCGTATTTACAGTATTAATTACATGTCAACAAAAATAGATTATGTTTTGAATTCACAGCTTCAGGTGGAAAAATATTGTCATCTTGATTTTGACTAGAAAAAATTACAGACTGAAATGATCATTAGATCGTCATTACTTTAAAATGTGTGTTTCACTGTAGCTGCTCTGCAGGAATGACCCCCTTCTTCAGTATCAGGTTACCATACAGAGCTGTTTCCCTGTGTAGAAAGAGCAGAGGAATTTAAGAAACAGGGAAACTATTTAAATGTATCAGTAGCATTTCTAAAGACACGTGAGACTTTTGTGGAGCATTATTAAAATGTTAGTTATTTGTGAAAAATAACCTGGTTAATGAAACAAAATGGCAACTCAGACTGATAATCAGGCCAGTGAAACATAACGGTATCTCACGGAACAGGTACCCAGTTTATGACTTAAGAGGGTTGTTTGATTTCTAAAAAAAAAAACAGCTGACAAATGAATTATTATTTCCAGTAGAGAATGTCTGTCTTGATCTTGGCACTAATTTTGACACAGAATTAAACATTCATCTATAATAATCAAATGAAGGCAGAGGAAATACACACCCTGTTGCTACAACAGCGTAGGCTTTCTTGGCTCGTTCATAGAAAGCAAATCGTTTCACTTTCTCAAGAGGAGTCTATATGAAAACAGAAACACACAAAAAGTGAAAACTCAAAAGAACACAACGTTATTTTGTTTACTTACTGAATTCTTTAATCATTGGGTGGGCAGGCTGTTTTACCTGAGACCCAGCCTGACGCAGGAGCTGTATGTAGGTTTCCCACACAGGGACAGCTAAACACCTCTGTTTGTCACTGTCTACCAGATCCATGACCGCAGCCTGTGGACACGTGTTAGCACAGATTCAACTAATTACATTTTTAAAACAACAGAAAAAATGTACTCATTGTCGCCATCGAGAAGATGTTTAGCTTTAGATGAATGGGTCCTGTACCGGAGAGGGGACATAGGTATCCAAGGGCAACAGCTTCAAAATGGCCTCCAAAAGCTGTGGGATTCCCAAACCTACATAAAGACCAGACACAGTTAGAAGAACAAACTATTAATTCACTCCAATACACACACTCAGCCAACGTCTTCACTGACAGACAGATGTGTTTACACACCATCAGCTCTTATCTCTGTTGGGCCACAGGCACAAATTGAAGATGCTGGAAAATTTGCATCAGCAAGAACTGAAAATAGAAGAAAAGACAAACACTGAGTTTGTAAATGGCTGAATGAACTAACATGGCTGTAGGTTAATGATCCCGTGAGATCAGGTCTGCTCTGCCAGTCTTTACACTGGTGTGTTGTGAACTTGGATTCGCCAACTTCCCTACAGTACAAATGTTACAAGCTAGCGAGCTAACAACAAGGCGAGTTACGTGTACGCACTTAAATAACATACCCAGTTCATCCCCATGGCCCATTTTAGCGAGAGCATACAGCAGTTCAGGTGATAAAACAGAGGGGACTCCTTTCAGTACGACCATACTGTCAACCACAGAGGACAGAAATGGAGAGTATTGAAGCGACGCGAGAGGAGTCACTGCAGCTTACTTCCGCCTTCGGTTAGGTCCGACCTGCTAGACCTGCTAGCCGATAAAAATAACCTCGTAACGTCAAACAAAAGCCGTTTAGCGAGTAGCGAATCTCCCATGTGTGATACGTTGGTATCTCCTGTTGGTCGTAAAGCCAAACTTCAGATTTGATGTTTCGGCCTGCTTAGTTTTTGGTAGACTTTTTAACTATCTTGGTATTTAATTTCATCGTCTTTGTGGACGCAAGGAAACGCGTCATGTGATCAGACGCCCTAATTTGATTGGTTAGAATGGCTTCCACGTCCAGTCCCTTTCACAATTAGTTTCTAATTGAAACAATTAGTTTAGTTTCTAAGTAAAAAGTGCAATGTCTCTTTTAAAAATATACTAAGCAGAAGTTATTTAAGGACTTAGTAGCCTATCTGACGCTATAAAAGAGGGCAGTGTCATTAGTAAGACACACTGCGTAGTCGGTTAATCTTCGGTCTACGTTGTTTCTGTCACCCTTGGGTGGGCATAACTCAAAGCAGACTCCGGTGAATGTGTTATTCGCGGCCTCTGGTGCCAAGAATGTGAGAAAATGAAAATATTTGTCAGATGAAAACCGCTCCACCCGGCCTGTTTCATCTGAGCCAGAGAAACTCTCAGCTGGATGGCAGAAAAGTGCTGAGGAATCCTTTCCATGACCGCAAATCCTGGTTCTGTAAAAAAAAAAAAGCAGTATATCTGCATATAAAAAGTCAAGACACAGTTTAGCATTGCAGGCTTGCGGGCCTATATACTGCATTTGCAACCCGCATACAGCTGCTGTTAATAACGGAACGGGAGAAATATGTTATGGCGTGTTTTAACCTGCAAATATGAACATGTTCATAACATTTCTGCATCCCAGGCCTACAGTGTATGTTGCCTTATCCCTGTGATTTATAGGATTTGGGATCATCTGCGTCTAATAAACACATCGTGTGCTTTCTGCTAATTGTGCAGGAAGAAATCAGCCCGTATCACGTCACGCCGATCCTCCAGGGAACCGCGCGTCTACCATGAACTTTGTTGTAATCTATGGATCCCGATGGGAAATGATTCGTGTTTATGTAGCCGCTTCCCCTTTTCTCTATGGGATATACAGTTCCCGTCCTTATTTGCTTTGAGTTAGTAAATAATAGAAAAATACATACGGATCCACGAACCTATAAACATGAATTGGATGTAAAAACATATATAATGTCAGCAGCATGAGTGAGTGGCACACGGGCAGTGTAGTTTAGGAATATGAGAGGGTTTTTCTGTGTGTGTGGAGAGGGCTGGGAGGCTGCTGGGCAGGAGAAAAGGGCCCTACAGGAGCCGGGCCTGTCTGCCGGACTGAAAGCCCCTTTCTCCCTCTCCGGACTCACGCTGCTCTCTCTTTATCCCGGCTTCTTTAAATGAGTTTATCACGCTATGAGGGTCTGCGCTGCCAGAATGTAACGTTTTGCCCCCTTTGTCCGCGCGGAGAGCCTCAATTGAGTCTACATTTATTATTTTGACCTTTCCGTAGCCTCAAAGAGGAGCTTCTTTTCGGGCCCTCTCCGCGGACTTTTGTGCTTCCCCGCGGAGTGAGGAGACGAGTTTTTTTTTTCTTTCCCTCTCCTCCTTTTTAAAAGTTTTGTTCCAGGGGGGCTGACAAGAAAGCAAGCTCCAAGGGGAATATTGAATGAAAATAAAAATCAATTAGGCCATGGCCTTGTGAGGATATGGGGCGCCGCCGTGTGAAGATCAGAGAGAGAGAAAAGGTGCCTCGCGATGATTGGAGCACAAAAAGAAAGCGCGCACTAACCACATTGGTTCTGGTGTTTTTCTTTGAAGTCAAAAGTAGGGTTGTACGTGTTCTCGGACACTCGCAGCCGATTGGTGATGCGCAAAACTTAACATATACAGACCAATCGGTAAGGCTCTGTTGTTGCTTTTTTATATGTGCAAGATGTACAATCCAACATGCATGGTTATTTGTTTGTCTGCTTGTACAGGCATGCAGCAGCGCAGTAGAGCAGACACAGTGTTTTCTTCTAACTCATGCCGGTCGCAGCTTCACTGACACCTCGTCCAGAGGCCATCGGCTATAAGACATTTAAATCGAGCCGTTTGGTTATTTCATTGGCTACAAATCTGCGTTCTAACATATATTTTTTATTAAAAAAAACAACTGAGTTTAGGTTTGGTCGACAGATTAAATACATCCATTCATCCAATTACAGAACAACGCTGACAAGAACTCATATTTGTTCCTGTGCAGCCCATGCCTCGTGATTTATGTTGTCACAGTATTTTAATAACTTTCACTTTTACACTCAGTGGCAACAAATTAAGAGTTTATCTACACACAAGCCGGTGCGGCCCATTGGATTTATTGTCCATGTCCAGTGTCTGGACATTTGTGTAACAACACAAGAGCCCCATCTGGTGGCGTGAAGTACACACTGGTTGAACACTGGGTGAAATGAATCAACTTAAGTCAAGTTACTATTTACTGAAACTGAGATGTTAGAAATCAGCCTCTGAACAGGATGTTTCTGAGTTACAAATATGCATGTGAATTATATGCAATAGTAGGCTACTGTCTCATCTAGTATTAGAAATGTCTAATAAGGAACACCCCAACGTCTCTTTAAGCTAATTTTCTGCACTGTAGCTTTTAAATCTACATTTTGTCTTTAAAACTGCTTTTTTATGATTAGTTTTAATTATTTCTTTCTTTTTATCCTTTTAATACATTTTATCTTTTAAAACTGCCATTTTATGTATTTTCATTTCCTTTTGTTTTAACTATGATTATATAGTTTTAACTATTGCTTTTTCTTTTTGTCCTTTTCTCTGCACAGCCCTTTGAAAGGTGCTATATAAATAAACTTGCCTTGCCTTTAACAGTGTGTTAATAAATTCAGCAGGTGTGTTCATGTCTCAGTGCTGAAAACCACTCTAGAGATTTATTTTTTTTAAATGTACACAGAAATAAGTTGCCTACAAAAAGCAGGAAAACATTTGACAGGGAAAATGAAAAGGCAAAGTCAGTACAAGTCATCAAGACTGATTCCTCCTATTACACACTGACACAGTTATCAGATCACATACATGGCACCCAAACTACAGTTGATTTTGATGCTGAGCTTTAGCAGACGGGGCTTCACTGTGATAAGACACTCTTGTGCACTCATTCGTTGCCAAATCCTAATTTCCAAGTTCCACAACCATCAGGATTTCTGCATCGTTCCACTTATTGCAGATGAGGAAATGACCCGCTGAGATCAGGAACTGTGTGATCTTGGCCGAGCTCTTTAACCTGCGCTGTTCTACTTGTCCTGGAAGCTGGCCTTTCTCTTCTCCACAAATGCCGTCATGCCTTCTTTACGATCTTCCTGCAGGGAAAAAACACAGACAGAGACATCGTGATCGGACTGTCGGAATCAGAGGCGACCGCCCTCGCTCACTCTTAGACTCACCGTAGCAAAAGTGGCGTGGAACAAGCGCTTTTCCAAACGATTACCCTCGGCCAAAGTCAGTTCATAAGCTGCAGTCACACATAGGAACGAGTCAGACAGAATCAAAACGTATCCAATGAAGTCGATTTTAAGCGATTCAAATCAGTTTGATTAGCACAAACCAACTTTACACACCTGCGTTAACAGCCTCTTTAGCCATAGCGGAGACCAGTTTAGAGTTGGACGCTATTTTCTCCGCACATTTCACGGCTTCAGACACCAACTGATCCACAGGATAAATTTTACTCACCAGACCTGGGAAACACAAAAAGCTGCTGAATCAAGAATAATAAATATATGAAGGCTGGGCACTTCATTAGGTACACTGGTACAAACTAAGTGCATATCTAATTTTTACTCAAGTCCATGTCTGTACTATAAAAACTTTAGCAACTCTAAAAAGTAAAAGTACCAGTACAACAATCTAAAAATACTCCATAACAAGTTAAAGGCCTTCGTTTGAGTATTATCAGCAAAGTTTTATTATTATATATTATATTATATTGTTGTTATAATGTTGTTTTGGTCGAGGTGGAGATGAATAATGGGGGCGCGAAGAAGAAACAACCAAGTTCTGCTTCACAAAACTTGAATTTTGCAACTGGCATTTTCTCTAATCTTTTTTGTGAAATGTCAGATCATTTGACCTCTTTGGACCTCAAATAAATCATTTCAATGTAACAATCTGAGAAGTTTAGAGGGAAAATATATCTTTGGTGCAACTGCTAACAACTCAGACATCTGAAATCTGCCCCCCGAACTAGAACGATCTTTGTTTATCACACGACAAACCAGTTTAATCTTTAACAGTGGTTTACATCTTATATGCGTATCATATATTTTTAAAATGTAAAACTTTAATCTGCAAAGTAACTAGTAATTACACCTGTGAAGTAAATGTAGTGGAGCAGAAAGTATAATATTTCCCTCCGAACTGGAGTTGAAGTATAAAGGAACATAAAATACAAATACTCATGTCAAGTACAGTACTTGAGTAAAATGTACTTTCAAACACTGCCGTTACCCGACTGCTTAGCGTCTTGTGCATTAATCCTGTCTCCCGTGAGTACCATCTCCATAGCCAGGGATTTGCCCACTGCACGGGTCAGCCGCTGGGTGCCACCCGCCCCTGCAGGAAGACACACGTCATGAACAGCTGCTCCAACAGCGGGTATCCTGTAACCTTAATATCGAGGAAGTGAAGTCTGCACAGGAAGGAAAGTAGACAGAAATTAGTCTTTACCAGGAATGGTCCCCAGCAGGATCTCTGGTTGGCCGAACTGCGCCTTCTCTCCGGCAAAGATGATGTCACACATCATCGCCAGCTCACAGCCTCCGCCCAGCTGAAACAGCAGAACGAAACGCAGCACGAGGAAGTGGAGGACGTTTTCACTAAAAGTCCTGATGCAGTGATTCATTATTCATTACACTATTCATTGTTTGGAACATACAAGAGCTTCCTGATCTGAACAAATACTGGACACAGTGTTAAAAACTACACTACATGGTTAAAGGTATGTAGACACCCTTGTCTACATAGCCGTTTACATTGGTTTGGGTTAGCACTCGATTTCAGGATAATGAAGCTTTATCAATATGTCCAAAAGTAACAGGAAGTACAACTGGAGGCCCAGACTTGAAATGAGAGCTGACTTAGTTAAAGGATTAAGTTAATAGAGAGGCGACAACCTGATCCTTGGAGTGGAAATAGTACACAGAGGAAAAGTTAATTTATCATCAGTTCTATTAATAATTTCTAAACCTACTGTTTTGCTTAATAATGCTCATTTTTAGATTTAGTTCAGTCATATCTGCCTTTTCCTACTCATTTCCATATTTATGTTCTTGCTTAAGAAGGTTTTGATTGTCATTTTAATATTATGTTTGCATATTGGGTTTTTTTCTGTTGGAAATCCCACTACTTCCCCTAAATCAACAAAAGAAATTACATTTTAAAAAGACACTCACAGCAAATCCATTGACAGCTGCTATCACAGGCTTCTTTACTGTGGACACTCTGTTCCAGTGAGCCAGGAAGTTTCCACCGTAACACTCCTGGAAGGTTCGATTCTGCATCTCCTTAATGTCCGCCCCCGCTGAAACACAGAAGTAGAGCTCACTGCGGATACATCATCGTGAACAGCGGATTGTACGTTCTGCGCTCCTCATGGGAGGACAAATACAAACAAGTAGAGAAAACACACACGGATCCCTCACCAGCAAAGGCTCTGTCACTTCCAGTGATGACGACAGCTCCGACGTCACCGTCAGCTTCAAAGTCATCCAGGGCCTTCCCCACCTCCTTCATCAGCCCGTCACACAGAGCGTTGAGAGCCTTGGGCCGGTTCAACTGGATGAAACCCACATTACTCTTCTCACCCCGCTTTTCCACCAAAATGTACTCATACTGACCACCTGCAGGAAGAGAGGACCAACACTGATGAGACTCTTGTGCAATCAGTATCAAGGGTTACAGTCCAGGTCAGATTTAAGATTTTTTAACATATTATTGTATCTTTATTATTATTGTTATAATATCACATTTTATTTTGAGTGCTTCCCAGATATGCTTCCCACATATCAATACAAGCCAAATCCAGTAAGTCAATTTTACAATCAGACCTTCATCTGCAACAAAACCACTGGTACAACATGTACTATATACAGTAAATATAATCATATCACAATCGTGCCATTGTTTCCAGCTTTTTGAGATAAAGACCACAAACTTAAAACACAAATAAACAACCATTTAAAGTTTTAATAATCTGTGCACCAACATATTTCAGGGTGTCATGGAAAATATGAAGAAAAGATCATCACGTATCTGCCCAGATCATCTGTGGAGCTGCTCCAGGTTTTTGTGATTTGACATGGACGTTTATTATTTAATTTGTGGTGTGTAACTTTTGATTTTATTGTTTTGTTTGATTTTGTATGTCTTGTGTTTAATCTTTTAACATCTTGGGACCATTTTGGAAATAAGTGTTTTCACTTAAACATGTTATCCCTTGGATTTTCTTTTGCCTGCAATCCATTAATACATATAACAAGATATCATACATGCTCAAATTCACAAATAATATAGGCAACGTTATAGAAATAAATCATGTAAATGTCATTTTAGGGTGGAATACCCCTTTACACGGCACTGTCCCTCCTGTCAACAACATGTGATACAAAATTTTCTTCCACTAAAGTTCAGCATTTTAACGTTGTGCGGCGAACGTAACACTGTACAGGTGAACCGCTAGCTAAGTTAGCAGTCTGCCTGCTTGACTTGCGTCGCACATCCAGTGACGCGGGTTTCTTGACATTGCAGCGGGGCTAGTCGTTAAAGTAGCTCCAACAAACGGAGCCTGGGCTGGTTTTTAAACACACACCTGAGCTGTAGAGGCGGGCGGCGGACAGGACGGCCGGCGCGGCTCTGGAGGGCTTCAGGAGCAACGCAGCGCTTCTGCAGAGGGCAGCCATGACCGCGACGACGGCAGGTTGTTGTCAGTGAACTTGCGCCAGCAGACCTTTCCTCTCGCGTCTCCCTCTTCGTTGGTGTTTTGCTCAAGAGAGCGTGTTTAACGAACACGCGCTACCGCCACCTGGTGTCTCTATGGTGTAATTACTGTTTTTAAAGCGTATTTTTCAATTATGATTAATAAATCGAATTTATTTCATATCCATGATTGTTTTTGTTGTCGAGGCCTACTCCAGGGTAAATTATTTAGAGATTACACAAGTAAATAGCAATCATCAGATGGGGTTTACCATACAGTTTTATTTGAATTTGAACATTTGTCTAATGAATATCCAGGTAAAATTGACGATTTATATATATTTTGTATTTATATTATTATAGGATTATCCCAAAAACGTTCTGTTACAATATCTGATAAGTGTTCAATATATCGTGGAACTGTATCTCATACAAGATTTTTAGGTTTAAAATAAACAGATTAGTCATTAGTAGTCATTAACCCAAAAAATCCCAATTTGAGGATTTTCATAAAAGGAATATATGAAGAGTTCATATATAATCATATTAAGTAATTGATTATGTTCACCAACCGGAGGCATCTCTTTTCAGTTTCAGAGAGAAACCAAATATAACCTTATCAACACTTTATCATTATAAAGTTAACCTGATAACACACTATGGCTGGGCAATAAAGATAATTATTGCGATATAATTCCCTCAATATAAATATAACAAATGTTCAATATAATTAAACCACCCATACACCAGGAGGGTGAAATGATAGTTGCCACCAAACAAGGGGAAGAAGAAGGAGAAGAATAAAAGCCAATCAGAATCCAGGAATAAACAGCCAATCATGCTGCAGGAACAAAAGAGATAATCAGAATCCAGGAAAGATTTCTTTGAATTTGAAAGAACTTGGAAGAAATAAGGATTTGAGATTTATCGTGATAATTATCGACATCAACTGATATGAATTGCATTCTGATAACATTTTTGACCATATCACCCAGCCCTATTACCTATTAAACTATTAAAGGACGGGCAGTCGGCTACATAAAAAAACCCCAAACAGTTATCAGTCACTTAATCCTAAATCAGATTACAAGAAGCACAGTAGCCTATTTGACGCTCCTCAGGCGTGAACGCGCTGCTCGTTCTCGCGATCATCCGAGCGAACGAGCCCACATCGTCCGTAACGATCATCTTTCATCCTTCCTGCGAGTGTCAAACCCGAAGTAACGATTAAAAACACACGGAAACAAGGTAAGCACCAGCCGTTAGGATGTACGGGTTAACGTGAGCGTGGGTGCATACAATGCATTTCTTTTTAAATGGTGCTGTGGATCCTCCAGGCTACAGTACAGTGCCCTGCAGGCTAATTTATGACAATACAGTGAGGTGGGCATCAGAAATGCATGCTTTTGCATTGTACATGCATTTGTAAAACGTTTTATTGATGACATATAAAATAACGGAAATATTTGTACATTGCTACTTAACGGCCCAGTTACCTGCTAGAGCTCTACAATGTATTTTAAATGATGGCCTATTACTGCTTAAAACACGCCACCTTTTGCTTTCTTTCATAATCATCCGTTGACGGAATATTATTTCATATGCATGTTGAGAGCCAACAGCAATTTTCTCTGATGAGCATATTTATTTTTACACTGACCTACTTTGACGGGGAGAGCTAATCTGCAGCACAGAAATGTGTCTTTATGGAGGCCGTTCACAACAACAACAACAACAACAACACTGAACACTACAGTGACATCTCACATTTGTTGATCAGTGGTATAAATCTGAGGTCCCCAGTGCTGGTGAGAGCATCGGTTATGTCACAGATGCAGTTTTGATAA
>JAVQJL010083829.1:0-12795 GCA_036024295.1 Nannoperca obscura
TTTCTTTAAAGTTAAGACTAGTTTAAAGTCATCTTCATTGAAAAGTACAGTGCTTTTCCTTCAAAAATAAGGACATTTCAATGTGACCCCAAACTTTTGAACGGTAGTGTATGTTTACAAGCGATTATCTTGCATTGTGAAGAGTTTCCTCAATCATCAGACAGGAAAAGGAAACAAGTGATAGAAGACTACAGTCATGGTTAAATAGAGAAATTGTCAAACATTAATACAACAGTACTACACCATATCCAATAACATTCCAGGCCTTGGTCAGCCCCCTGCCCACCCTGACAATTATGATGATGATGATGATGCTGATGATGATGATGATAAAAAATAAAAGCTCATTGTTCACCCCACACTTTTTTCTGAATCCTCCAGGGGCTGACCAACTACAACAACGTTTCCACTGTCATCAATGGCTCTGTTTTCCACCCCAGTCAGCTGACTGAAAACAGAATGCTCTACTTTTGGTTGTCAGGTCAGTAGTTGGCATTGCATTTTTTCCTGAAAAAAGAAAGTGCTGGTGTATTAGAAAAGAAAAGTACATTATAGGAAGTATTCTATGGCGTGGCAAGTCTATGGTCCCAACACAGTTGTTGATGTTAGCATATAAGTTCTATGTGTGATATTAAAAACTGATACATCATTCAATTTCTCTAGATGGTAGTATCTACCAACGTTCAGTGCCAGTGCATGAAGTCATGTGTCCTTTATGTAGCGTGTAGCTTTGTGCAGCTTTCTGGTTTCCGGTTGTAGTCGGAGTAGTTACTTTCATGCAAGTAAACAATCTGTGTGGAGAAATGCAATCTCAGAACCCATTGGCTATCCTCTGACGATTTCGCTTTTTATCAGTTTCAGAACTCTAGAGATTAACTTTTTATTAGCTTTTTGTAAAACTTGATGATAGTTGATGGGTTCCAAGATTATCTTTCCCTCTAACCCCCACAATGAGGTCAAATCAATGTCTTGTGTTGGGCAAGATTGAAATTATGTATCACAATCTTTCCCTGACCTTATCTATACCATAGTTCACATGTGCTGATATATTTACGAAACAAGAATTTAAAAAACATTGTCACTGAACGCAATTACGGGTTTTGGAAAGTCATCAAACATTGATGTTCTTCTGTAGTGATATCATTTGGACAGCAACTTTTACACGTGAGATTTTGTGTATGTATGTCCACCATGGTTTTTTAGGGCATTGCTCAAATGACAAATTTGCTGTTACTGTTATGGCTGGCAAAACATTTAAAATAGCATATTAACTATTTAAAGCATAGCCTCCATGAGCCATTAAGTATAAATTCAGTAAGAAATAACTTACTTCATGCTTCTCCAGTACGGCTACATACCTTATATATACATAACTTGTGTTTAACCCCAGACCAGGTCGTTAATCCCCTGCTTTCTGCTGCTCACCAAGATGGTCGTTTCCAACTCAACATCTCAGGAGAAAATCTTACTGTAAGTACATCACCTTTTTAAATATGGCCTGTAAAACATCCAGGCGAGGTGCACATGTGGATGTGTATTTTGTTGTCTTGTGTCACTTGGATTATTGGAAACTGATTGATATTCTTATTGACTCTGCATATGGAAAAAATACTGTAAACTTAAAATATGCTTTGTGTCTGTACATCTTTCCAGACAGGAACAAGATGGACACTGATGTTAAAATTAAATAGTTGGTATTTAATCTCTTGCTGGGTCTTACATTATACTGATGAATGTGATTTCAGGAACCTTTCAAGACAAATCTCTCCAGTGCAATGCCTGATTATTTTAGAAAGGTAATATGGAAAACCTTCCCAGCTCTGCACACTGCCATATACAAACATTTACACTTTTTGTCAGTGGAGATATAATATTTTATGTTTGTGTGTTCAGTGTCTGCTGGAATCAGGTTATCCAGAGCTAAGAGTGAGGAGTTCATCTGTTCCCTATCTAAACACCTCCACCCTGGGTACGACCGTCTGGGCGAAGGCCTCTGGGCAGCTCCACTGTGGCAGTCAAGGAACGCCAACATTCTTCTTTCAAATGGTATTTTGCCACTTATTTTGTGACATTTGATGGGTTGAGTGTTGACTTATTTAATGCATCCCACACTACCAAAAGACATTCTTCCTTCACATCCCTGTTCCACTCCTATGATGTAGAACAATGATTCCCAACCAGGGGATCTTGTACCTCAAGAGGTGCTTCTGTGGTTGCCAGGGAGTGCATGAAAAGATTGTAGCACAGCTCATTAATTATAAAAACATAGAAATTGTGATTTGGTTTAAATAAAATGTATATGTGTGTTTATATCAAATCTGTATGGTCACAATAACCAGTAAGCAATAAGCTGACTGCACAGGACATGTCTCCCACTAACGGTGCCTGTAAGACCTGAACATCACATGTTGTGATGATAGTGACTGAAAAGTAGTTAGCAAGCGAACAGAGAGGTCGGAATATTTAGCGAAATGTAATTGATAAATGGTTTTAAATTAACTCAAATTTAAGGATAAACAGTTGAAATAGCTAGAGCAGAATGGCTAAACAATTGAAATAATAAGCTAAAAGTAAAACAGTTGAAATGGTTAGCTAAAATGAATGGATAAATTAAAATAGTTGGCTAAGAGCAATGGCTGAACAGTTTGAAATGCTAAAAGAAATGACCTAAAAGTAACATTTGAAGTAATGCACCAAAAGTAATAGACAAACAGGTGAACTAGTAACCTACAGTTAATGGATTAATGGTTGAAATAGCTGATAGTAATTTAGTATGGATGGATAAATTGTTTAAATGGTTTATTAAGATCAGTGGATGAACAGTTGAAAAGCTAAATGATAAATTAAGTAATTAGTTCAAAGTAATGGCCTTTTTTCTGTTTATTTATAAGAAGAAAATGGTGGACCAGGCAATATACCTACAATGTCATTAGTATGTCTGAGGCACATGAGTGTGCTGTGCTTCGAAGCATTTGATAATGCCGACATCTGGAGAAGGCTTATATTGCCGTTCTATGGAGTGATAAATGTCAAGACCATAATGAAACTGAGTCAGAATATAAGTGGTGTCACTTATGTGGTCTGCTTTTAAATACTTGGGCAGATTCCCACACACGTTCAATATTCAAAACTGGCCCAATACCTCTCTGATGAGAGTGTAACGAAACGAGGCCTCCTTGTGGTGGTCCCTGGTGGACTAGTCTGTTTCAAGCGTGACTAGCTGTGCCACAAAGTGATGCTGGAGGCTTTGTCAAAAAGTGAACTGTGAATGCATTGTTGTTCTTTGTTTTGGATGTCTAGGATGTGACCATGACCATCACAGCTTCCTATGCTGACAAGAAACTCTTTCTGCATAGCAACGCTTCAGAGTAAGACCATTTCTGATTTTTTATTACTTAAGACTTACTGATCTTTGAACAACCTGCCTGCAGAGTTCAGGCTGAAGATCTGTATCCATCTGAAATGAAATTCAGCAAACACACTTAAAAGGGTCTAATTTATATATTTGTATTGGTTTCCTGATCACACCCACTATCTTTGGATTAATCCGTGAGAAAGCTGTTGGTCCTGCGTGGATGTAGATGGGTGAACACAGGCAGATGGTCACACGTAAAGGTGTCAGTATGCTTAAAACAAACCACTTCATACAGCGTAGTGAAGTGGTAAAGTGAAGAATGGAAAAGGGAGAGAGACGTTCAAACACTGTTCGTCTCTGACCTCCACACATCCGGTCCATCCCTGTGGAAAGGGGGCCTGATTGTTGGAAAGTCGGTTTTGGAAAGTTATAGTACTTCAGTTGAAACATATTGACACCTAGACAGCAGCTTGCTACATAACAAAGAAGTACATACTTTGAATAATCAACATTCACTTTTTTCTTAGCTTCTTATTTAATTTAATATCAGTTTGTGGGTGGTTGAACAGCATAAAAAATTGGCTCAATGACCCAAATGTTATTTTGCTTGTAGCTTGTATGCCTACAGTTCACAGCAAGTTTGCTTATCTTGTTTGTCTGTACCATGCTCAGCCTGCCAGTACTATTTCTTTCAGTGCCTGATCACTTGCGCTGTAGATCATCACTGAATGTGCGGTTTTGTCTACCATTACATCAAATCCAAATTTTTGTCCATGTCCTGTGCTTGCTGTCTGATGGTGACTCTCATTCCTCTCTAGGGTCTTTGTATTCCAGGCTGAGTTGCCCTTACAAAATCAACCGGTAAGGTTTTCTGGAGCTGATCTCAGACAATCTTCTTGTTAAGAAAAATACTAGAGTAAAACTATACTACTAGTTTAAAGCAGCACTAGGCACATTTTAAATGCAGTTGAATTCCAGCTACAATACAACTACAGAGTCCCTGAATATGAAGGAAAATACTTTAGATGGGAGATGAATAGCATCTGCTCTTGCTTTCTCTTAACAATTTGCATTCTCTTATAAAACTTGAACATTATTCTGAAACTATTTGTGCTTAACCCTGAGAAGTACTTTGGGGCATCAACATCAGTAAGGCTTCCTGTCCGAATCCTTTAAAATAAAAACACTATGCCCAAAAATGTTAATAGACCAGAACATATATTCGGCTCACAAAATGCACAAATTGACCTTGACCATGACCACATTTACTGAGTAGCTATATGTATGTTATGTGTACACTCTACAGTATATTGATTATTATTCTGATACCAATTAGTAATCAGCAAGACAACAAAGATTTTGTCCATGTCACTTGTTAAAATGATGCAGATGTTTTAATGTTTGCTTGGACTTGTTCAGTCACCTCTTCCTCTGTTTCCAGCTGCTGGATGAGACACAACTGGAGTTTGTAAGAGAAGTTGTGGAGAAGATTGGCATTCCCAAGGTCCTGTCTGGTAAGAGACAGTACACGGATAATAAAGTCAGACAACTATATATTACAGTATTTCTGTATCATTTTTAAATGAGCCAGATCTGCTGGATTCCTTTTTTTAATGGTTCTTTGCAGCTGCCATGAGTGTTATCTTCACCCCTAAAATATATTCTCTTTCAGTTGTTCTTGTTGGTTGTTGTAAATTCATTAGTTGGGATATTATGAAATGTTTGCATGACCAATCACTTTGCTAACATTACTAGCTCTACCTAAAAATACTTGGACCTTGGAGCATCAACTTATCAGACCCTGAGCAGGGTCAAAATATAGCTTGAGGAAATGAAAGCGGAACCTGTAAAGGCTACATGTTGCAATGTTTTGTTTAACGACAGTTGTGTAAAAGAGGAAAAGCCAAATGAGTATGTAATGTGGTTTTCTGTAATATGTTTTGTGGTGTGTGTTCCAGTTTTTGAGATTGAGGTAACCAGACTGCTGGACAAACAGGGAACCAACCTATTTGACATCTTTAACCCAGAGGTTCTCCCTCGGGATGTGAGTGTTACTCGAACTTCTTGTCGTTTTGTCTTGTGGCCCCTGTTTGTGTTGTATTTCTTCTTGTCTCATCGCTTCTCTTTCTGTCTACATGCTGCAGGGCTTTGTGGTGATTCAGATGGATTTTGGTTTCCCTCATCACCTCCTGGTTGAGTTCCTCAAGAGGACACTACAGTAACTGAGCAACCCTTAAGCATTTGGGACAGATTTGCTCTTACTGACTTGCCTAAAAGTGTGGCACATATAGAAAAGGTACCCTTTACACTGATTATCAACCTCTACAAAAACGCCTCCATTTTGTTGTAGTAGCACCAAGATTTGGACCATCTTGATGTATTTTGCTTTGTTTAGATAAAACTTGCTCAGCTCGTTCTGTAAAGTCTAGATAACACAGGGGTGGACAGCTGCTGATAAGCAACAGGCAAACATATAGTAAAGGTTTAAACAGACAATTTAAATTTAAATATAAAATTATTAAACAATTAGTGATCATTCAATATGCAGCTCCACTTATTGGTTTTGGAAGTCTGCAAGCTGGATCCAGAATCCAGAGTATTAATTTTGTAAGTCAACGTTCAAGTCTTGTGTTCTGACTTTCAAAACCAAAAAATCAACTTTGAAACAGAAAATAAAAGTTCCAAACTCTGTATTCAGCTTTACTTACTGGTTTTGGAAGTTATTGCTTTTTAGTGGAAAAACTGGAAATGGAACCTCCTTCCTTACTGATTTTGGATTGTGGCATTTTGGAAAACGGTATATATTGATTTTCATCTTCCCAATCCAATATAAAAGTTCTAAACTTAATATACAGCTCCACATAGTGATTTTGGAAGTTGGCATGTTAGATCTTGAAGCCAGAATATTGATTTTGGAAGTCAAACTTTTAGATCTTTCACCATCCAAATCTAGTTTTCCGATATCCAAACCCACAAGGTCAACAACCATATCCAACTGTATTGATTTCAGATGTTGTCAGATATGTGGAAATGTCTTAATGTTTTAGGATGTTGCTACAGGTCTTAGATCTGAAGTTGAGTTTATGGATTTTGTAAGTTCTTTTAATAAAGATTTCAGTGAAAAGTGTGGGCTCTGATAATAGAGCACATTAGTTCCTTACAATTATTTATATGATCAAAAGTCTGATTCTGTGGAATGACCAGCGGGTTGAAAGAAGCTTCAGATATGCCTGATATCACTCATCAATTAAAAAGGGACGATTCTTATACATTCTTCACTGTGTGGCTTTCTTTGTAGGTAAGTGCTTGTTGATGGTATGCATGCTGTGGGCACTGGCAACTGAGAAGAATTCATGACTTGATGTATGATATTACTTATTACTTGTAGTATTTCTACAGTATTGCAACTTTTACTTACTGTAAGAAAAAGATCTGAGTTCTTGGGAAGTCCATAATGTTTAGCAGCCACCAGATGTCACTGTATGACTGAAGCATTACAGCTCAGTGCTCTGTGACTGCTTGACTTAGTTTTTTAATAATACTGCATTGACTTTTTTTCAAACTCTTCCATTTTGCACGTTTACATACTCGAGGCAGATGACCGCCTACCGAGAGCCTGTTCTGCTGCAGGTTTGTGCCTGTTAAAGGGAGTTTTTCCTCTGCTGTTTCCTAGTGCTTCACATGGTGGGAACTGTTGGGTCTCTGTAAATATAAACAGTTAGTCTACACCTGCTCTACATGAAAAAGTGCCCTAAGATAACCTTGATATGATACAGTGCTATATAAAAAAAAACTGAATTATTGTTAAACATAAGCTATAGGCTATAGGTGGGGGGTGTAGAGTACAGTGCGTCAAAATTATTCTTTTCATTCTCATAGTGTGTGTACTTGACCTGCAGGAATCAAGGATTGAAAATAAAACTCATTGGACTGCACAGTACTAGTCTTAACTTAAATATTAATTGCAAATACGGAATCCAGAAAGACATTTCCAAACTTGATCAGCTATTCGTTCTATACCAAGAAAGTTACCAAGAAATTTAAGTAGCCATGTTTCTGTTACAGTAAGAAAAATGGCTTACGAATCTTCCAATTTAACAAAATCATTATTTTAGCAGCCAGAAGGGCGAGGCCCAAAATGTTCCTGTGTTTTTTTAACCTTATCTGTGAAGCCTCATACCCTAGCAAGCAAACAGGACAAGGAGAGACACTTTTATTCATTATTACTGAAATCGAAAGAAACACACAAAAGGAATTGACTGCAGGGCCACAGCATATGAATCAAAGTTCCCACTTGTCCACAACCATGCCAGCAGGGATCAGAGCTCTATATTTTAAGTCCAGAGCGAGTGATATATGCTCTGTCTGTGAAGGATTGTTTCTGCAGGTGCTCTCCCCATTCTTTCACACTCTGCAAAGGTTAAGCAGTTAAATGTCTTTGTCGTGAGCCAGTGTACAGACATGTTCACATTTGTGTCTGATCTTGTTTATGAGTTCACTCCAAACATAACACATACAATCATTTTTCTGTAAATGTTACCATTCATTGTTCATGCTAACTGTCAATCCCTCTATTTATTCCAACCATAGATTATATATAAAAATGAACAACATTACAGCTTCCCAAAAGTAAAGACAAACATCTCCATCGCCCCAGGGTGGCTGGCTGCAGTATAGGTGACAAACACCGCCCCCTCCATGTTAGCAGTGAGCCAAACTGAAAGAACACGTCCCAAAGAAGATGAGGTTTGTTCAAGTGTTCATTTTTTAAAGTTTGATTTTAATTTGTCATTTGAATCTATATAAAGGGAGTGAGACGTGAGATGATTGACAGCTATGAGCGTGCTCACAATTGGTTCAGGTGGCTGTATGGGCGGGACCTCGATGGAGATGCCTAGTCCATCTTTATATACAAGTGGTATATATCTTTATATACATGGTTCTAACCAATTTTCTGTCACTGTGGCTGAAAATGAAATACACATCTTCCTTTAAAATGTAGGATTATTTCCCAGGAAAGACACTGAGCAGCAGCAAATGTAAAGATTTCAAAAAATAGATATAAGTTAAAACACGTTTGTGTTGCACATCAGTGTTCAGGCAATTAAGACTGCCTAAAGACTGAGAGATGAAAGTCAGAATCATCCTAAATATTCACTCGCACAAACAATTTAACTGTCAACAGACTCTTCAGCAAAACTCCATAATGACCTGTCACTTAACATGTTTTAACAAGACGTCCATTTCTCAGAGCTGTTCTTTTATATTCTCTAAAGTACGCCAGTTCACACCCTGAAGATACACGTTAGACAAGGTGTCTGAGTCCAAGTTTCAACATGAAAGGATGCACCTTAGTGTGCATGCAGGAGACCTTCATTAAGTCATCTATTTTCTCTGGCAGGTAAATTATGCACTGGTAACACCGAACAGTCGGACAAAAAGAAGACAATCCAAATGTGTGTTGCTGTTGAATGTGATGAGTTTGAAAATGCATTCAATATTATTGTTGAAAAAAAATGTGCTTGATAACTAGCTTCTTTTCTTTCTTTTCAGATTGACGAAGAAGACAAAGTATAATCAACAAATTAAATTGATGATGAACAGTCCCGCGCACCTCCACGCATGTCGGCTGGCAGTAACCCAGCTGTATATTTTTTATTTACTTATTCTTGCAGTACACAATGACAGACACTGTATGTCTCTTTATGCCAGGTTATTTATTGTATGTTCTTTAGGTGGCTATATTAGAATATTTTTAGATTGGTTATATTTAGTTGTGTATGCACTGACGGATTGAGGGTAACGATATTTGAATCCTCTGTATGTCCTGTACATGCTGTAGAATTGACAATAAAAAAAACGTGAAAAAAACTTTACAATTTAACAATATAAAGGTGGTTCATGTTCTCTGACCAGATGCGAGGTGTATCCTGTAAAAGTGTAAAGAATTGTACACAAAATTCTAAATGGCCTGGAGATGTTACATGTTTTGTACATCTAGGTGGAGTGGGCTACTTTGTTGAAATTTTATAGCCCAAGCCCAAGACCCCTATCAGCTCAAAACGCTACGGAGCCCGCTAGACACGCATGAACCCAATTACATGACATCCATTTCTCTGGGCTATTTCTCTTAAGCTGACCTGAGTGCACTGAACATATTTATGTTTCCATGTTACCTTTCTCTGTTCTGACCAACCTGTCTGAATATCTATATATCTATATCTATATCTATATATATTTATATATAGATATATATATATCCATATATACCTGTGTATTCATGCATGCATTGTGCTTACTGTAACGGACAGGCCCTGTGGTCAGTTTTGCTTTTATAGCCTGTATCTTGTTTACCAAAATCACAACTGCAGGCAGGTCACATAGATGTAAACAAGCAACTTGCCTGCGCAAAAGCCCCCAGCTGACCATGCCAAACCTTTTGCCCCCCCACTATTCTTTGTCTGTCTGTTAACATTCCTCTCCACTGCATTCTTGTAACCCTGTCTGTCTCTGTGTCAGCAGTGGGAACCAAGGCCACACTATCATCATCATTACCACTATCAATAGAAATGAATTGTAAATAACTTACCCAATAGATTTCTTTGTGTGTTCTGACTGCCTTATCAAAGTTGGTGATCAGTAACATACATTATGTTGCAGACTATTTGTTTAGATATGATCCAATTCCACACAATGGTCCTAAACCATAAGGAAGCATGTCTGGTTCAAAGCAGAGATGTTATACCTATCTTTTTCTATCATTGTTTACAAAGAGAAAACACTAGATAATGCTCCCATGAACATTTACAGCGTGCAGACTTTATTTGGTTTTTTTCACATGTTCTGCCAGAACCTCGTATTCATCAGATATGGATATGCATGCTTTTGTCAGTTGTTTACATGTACTCCATAATGACACCTCCTCATCGCTTTTACCCTATCGACTTCCAGTATGATGGAAAATGTTTACTGACCATCACCCACTTTTTCATCTCTTTCATGGATTTGCTGACAAAGGGGAAGGGGCTGAGATGTTGATACACACACACACACACACACTCAGAATGAAAGAAAGAAATATTCCAGCCCTCTAAGCAGTGTTCAGTGACCTCAGTCCCTTCCCCCAGTCTCTGCTTGCTGTGAATTCGCATTCCTTTCAGAACCAAACACAAGCATAAACACACACACACATGCACTCACATCCCCTCCTCCTTTTCCCTCACTTTTACTTTTTACCTTCACCTCTCTTCTTGTCCTGCTTACCTTTGTCTCACTGCCCTTTCTGCTTTATTGTCAACAGCAACAGGAATCTTTGGAGAACAAAGGAGGGGTGTGACATGAACATGCCCACCGACATTGTCCTAAAACAAATCTAAGCTCATTGTTTAGGGTGAGGTAACTTGATAGCCTTCAATAGCCTGGATGCAGCAAACCACCCCTTTATTTTCACACAGAAAACATACAACACCAATACAAGCCAAGCCACTGCACAGCAATGAACATCTTTGTACTCCCTACTGGCAGGGTTGAACAGCTGATGTAGATTAATTATGGAGCCGACCAATCAGTCGACAACGACGACTCACTTCTGTGGAATACTGTGCCTGTGTAGCTGTAGCAGAAACAAAACTTTCTGCATTGTTATTGTTGCGCAATGTGCATATGCAGACGTGGCCAAAATGAAAAAGAGTTAAGAGATCCATAAGCTTATGATTGACACATCACTACTACAATGATACAGGTAACAAAGTCACCCGGGCGTCTGCAGGTCTCATCGTCAGCCTGATTTGCTGCAGCAGCGTGACATCAGGTTGTGTTTCTGCAAAAGTTGACTATGTTTTAATATTTTGCCGCAGGCAAAATAACGCCACAGTCTGAACGCAGTACCCTGGTTCAAAATGGGAAACTCTGTGCTTTCACCGCAGCGCCTGATTCCGTCTGAATATGGTCTTATACAATAGTTGCTAACTTAAAGCAATAATTTGACATTTTGGGAAGTGGGCTAATTCACTTTCTCGCCAAGAGATTTAGATAGATAACTTTGTTATGATATGGCGCTATATAAATAAAATTGAATAGATACCACTCTCATAACTGTCCAGTAAAACTTGCTACACACTGCAGCAAGTTTAACATATAAATAAAGACAACAGGGGAAAACAGCTAGCCTGGCTGTGTTCAACAGAAAGAAATTCCATCTAGCAGCACTTTATATATTATATTTGTTTAATCCATATGAAAAGTTTGAAGTCTGGTTATGAGGCCAGACACTTCAGGAGCCTTTATATAATGTGTACATTTGTGAACTTAAGACTGTCGGGCAAATAAAGCCCTGCTAGCTGTTTCCCCCTGTTTCTAGTCTTCATGCTAAGCTAAGCTAACCAATTGCAGGATCTAGTTTGTATTTACTGGACAGGCATGAGAGTGGTATCGATCTTCTCATCTAACTAACTCTAACATTCAGTCCGAGTTGTGTTTCTAGTCCAAAAACACTCTCCTTTTAGCTCTGTTATGGTTTCAACCAACTCCTGAAAAAAGTTATCTGGCTCTTTAGCTACATAATGGCCAGGTTTTTCTAAAACAGAAGTGGTTCATACAACGTGCAGTGCAAACACATCTGAAATCAAAAGTGTTTATCCTTGTTGCAAATGGCCACAATGAAAGGTAAAGTGAAAAGCGTCCATCACATAGAGGGGGAGGTGCAACATAATTTACATATGGGAATAACAGTGCACATTTACATTCATAGTACTGCGATTTTCCTTTCTCACCTCTGCACATCCAGCCAATCACTGCATGACGTGGGTGTGAATGTCGGATCAGTTTCGGAAAGTTACAGAAATGGCAGGATACAGCCACCCCCCTAATCCGACGTCAGAAAGGTGCAGGGGAAGGGGGTTTCCAAAGCTGTTTAAAGCTCACCGTGCTTCACCAACTAGATGTTAACTTTGAATGCAGTTTGGTGCTGGGCAAGTAGAGTACAGTGGGTCTACCAAACCTTTTCACTACAAATGGCCATGAACTGGGGTTGATGAGAGCAGTAAGACTAAATTATACAGTAAATGGGTGACTTTAAAATCAAAACAAGAAGCCGAAAGAGGGTAAAAAACACCACAGAGCTGCAAAATCTGCGGTTCATTCTGAATTCTGTACCAGCAACCCCCTTTACATTGCACATACAGTAATGATTCTGTGTTAAGTTTAAAAACATTGATTAAATATTAAAATAAAAACTAATTGACTAATAATGTCTCAGTGGCAATCACTACAACCTCACTGTACTGAATTCCACTTCAAAAGTTCCATGTTATATCCTATACTATAATAATATACACTACCGTTCAAAAGTTTGGGGTCACATTGAAATGTCCTTATTTTTGAAGGAAAAGCACTGTACTTTTCAATGAAGATGACTTTAAACTAGTCTTAACTTTAAAGAA